>AWOL01S0025651.1:37645-112002 GCA_000715115.1 Nicotiana otophora
GGGGGGGGGGTTAAGGTACTAGGACGGTCAGGCAAGTCATTGACAGCAATATCTTCCTGCCCTTCTATTTTAAACTTCATAAACTTGAATGCTGTAACATTTTCATTTCATTGTGTAATTAGCTTCCTTAGCAATTTATAATAAAGCAGTGTACACTTCTGCTCGTAATTTTATCTCACAGAACTTATGAATTCAGGCTGATGAAGATGAAAGTAATTGGCAAAGAAGGAAGCTTGATGAGGAGCCAGCATGGTCACATAATTCTCCTCACGTAATTTCACAGTTAGCTCAGTGCTTTAGTGAGTTCAAATTATTCTTCTAATTTTCCACCTGAATAATTTCATTAATGGTCGCTGCATCTGCATCTTTTTTGCCTACAGTTCAGATAGATTCTCCTAGGTAGTGTATTTTAGTCTTTCAAATCTTTGTTCTTCTTTTTTTGTTAAATTCATAATACAGGAAATTTGTTGTTTACTATGTTTGTGCTTCTTTTACATTGCAAAATTTTGGGATTGTCTAAATGGAAAGTTGGGAACTGTTACTCTTTTTGCAATATATATGTGATCTGAACATCTTTCATCACCAGTATTATTATCTAGAAAGAAGTCCTCATATTTTAAGTTTAGAGGCTGTATAAGCCAAACTGGACAAGCATACAGCCTAATTAGGATAAGCATGGTACATCATAGACTAGTGCATGGTGCAAATTGTCGGAAGAACAATGCGAAGAATAGTGAAAAAGAAAGACTTCAATATAAAACTTCAAGAACACTTCTTTGATCATCTTTTTTGGGCTGTTCTTCCCTTTACTTAACATGTTAATCAACTAATGTGTAGATTTCCATAGTTATTTGTCCATTTCACTTATCAGATTTTGATGGCTGTAGCTAATGCTATGGTTGGACCACGAGCATGGATAGGAGGAATCTTCAACCGCTCGGGCAATAAACGGTTCGGAAGCGATAAATATCTTGACTACCCCTTAACTCCTCTTCAGGTAAACCAGAGTACTATATTGTTGGCCTTTGAGTTTATCTGGCCTTTATCTCTATTTCATGTCTATCCAAGTTAAATAGGCTTCTTTCTGTTGGTAGAAATTGTTGAGACTATTATGGAAGTTCTTTTTTTTTTTTTTAACTTCTCTTTATAGTTTATACCTTCATAACATTGTGGATCTTTTCATATATATTTAACTTCTGCCAGGAAGAAAGATTACGCAGGCTTCAAGAACGGCTAGGGGTACCTTTTGATGAGACACGGATAGATCATCAAGTATTTCCAAAATGCTTGTTCTATTTTCATTTCCATGTTAATTTCAATTCATAGTTATAAATTCTAATCCCTTGGGGATAGTGAAATCGCAAGTTGCAAAGGCCATGTATAGGGGATGTTTTATAAGGGACTTGGAATACTACATTTATTGATCTAAGTTATCGACCTTTTGTTTTGCAGTTTATCAACAACATATCATTTTAAGAAATATGTACTTATGTGCACTTCGTATGAAAAATGTTCCATACTAGATAGATGTATTTTTCAGAATAATAGTGTCATAACTAGTGATATTTCAAACAAAACAAGCTATGCAATAGTTCTTGAAATGGCACTCTCATTAATTCAATATACTGAAATCTTGTAAGAAGTCACTAAAAGATTCTGCCTCTCTAATTTCATGGCAAACACTGAGATCACTATTTTATCACATTTAATCTTAATGATATTATCAGTATCTATTAACCTACCAGAGTAGTAACTTAGTTTATCTGCCGCATAGCAGAAAGTTGGAAACCTTAGTTACTTCCGCATTTTCTTCCTGCATTTTGTTTCTGTCTGTACCGGCATCTCTTTTGAATTATAATCTTATTTGTGTTTTTTCTAGTTACAGCTTGTATTTTAGCACATAACTAACTCCAATTTTCAGGAAGCTCTTCAAGCTTTATGGAATGCAGCATTTCCAAATGTGAAGCTAAAAAGTTTGATCTCCGAGCAATGGAAAGATATGGGCTGGCAAGGAGCAAATCCATCGACTGACTTCAGGTGAGCTTCATCCTTTGATATTCTCAATGATTTGACAAGATACATTGATGTTTTTGTCACTTTTCCAAGGGAAGAAATATGTAAGACTTTTTGGTAAGAGGAGATTCATTTCTGTTGGTCAATTGTAATAATTAGAACGTAGCAGTTTGCTTTTTCATCTATATAGAAAAAGGTATTCTACCATTCATTTGCAGTGCCTCGTCCAGTGGCACTTCTATGACAATCAATAGATAGCTAAGGAATAGGAAAAAATTATTCTTGGCGTTGTTTTGACTCTTTGTTGCAATGATTCCACTATAAAATAACACCGAGATCTGTGCTTGAATGCATATCTCAAATATCTCACCAGCTTCCGGCACTTAGTTTACTTTTGTTGTCTAAGATATTATTCTCATCTGAAAAATCATCTTGTTGTAGGGGTTGTGGATTTATTTCACTAGAGAATTTGCTGTTTTTTGCAACAAGATATCCGGTATGATGTTTAGCTGTTTTGCGAAGATATAGGTGTTCACAGTCTGATGGCGGCTTATTAAGTCATAACTAATTGCATATAGTCAAAATCAAGGCTTGTTTTCATAGGTTGCTTTTCAAGCGAAGTGGATCGAGGGCAACGTGGGAGTATCCATTTGCAGTCGCTGGGATTAACGTTACATTCATGTTGATTCAGATGCTTGACTTATACTCAGGTGATTTAACGTTTTAAGTGATTTATACTAATTAAGAACAATTTCCTCTGCTTTCAAATATTATTCTTTATGATTCTTGATTGTCTCAAATTATACATTTTGCTAATATTTTCCTGTCCATTTTGAACCGACATTGACTTTCTTCTTTTTCTCTTGCAGAGAAGCCAAAGTGTCTACCGGGAATTAATTTCGTTAAGCTATTAGGAGGTAAGCCAGTCATTTAGACAGAAAATTAACCCAAGTACTTCTGAAACTTCTGAATTAGGGTGCTTTCTAGATGAACATTTTCTCTAAAACAAACTGCAGAGGATGATGAGGCATTTGATGTTCTATACTGTATAGCGTTCGCGATGATGGATGCACAGTGGCTGGCTATGTGTGCTTCATATATGGAGTTTAAGGTATACCTCTCTTTCTCATTAGGCTATGTCTCTCGTACACTTGCCCAAAAGCGAATTCAGGATTTGAACTTTATGAGTTCAGTTCGAATTTTTATCAAAGTCCACATGTCATCTGATTTACTGGGTTCTAAATCTATTATTCGTACCAATTTAGTGGAATTCTTACCCATACACAAGATATGAGCTAAAGTTACTAGGTTCGGGTGAAACCTTATCTATTTCCCTACATCCGCTCCTTCTCTCACCCTTCCATTTCTCACACGTGTTCACCATATGAGGAACATGTCATGAGCTTCTGAATTAAGATTAAATTCAACGCACTTACAACAACAACAACAACAACAACAACCCAGTATAATCCCACTAATGGGGTCTGGGGAGGGTAGTGTGTACGCAGACCTTACCCCTATCCTAGGGTAGAGAGGCTGTTTCCGATAGACCCTCGGCATCCTTCCCTCCAAGAACTACCCACCTTTGTTCTTGGGGTGACTCGAACTCACAACCTCTTGGTTGGAAGTGGAGGGTGCTTACCATCAGAGCAACCCACCTTGTCTTAAATTCAACGCACTTGTTCTTATAAAATAATAATACTGATTATTTTTTGATTGAACACTATCATTTAGGAGAAAGGATTAAACAATCATGTCCTTTAGTTCAAACACAGCTTCATTTTGAGAAGCAGAAAAAGTAAGTTCTCCCCAAAAGCATTTACTTTTCAAATAAGTTGATTTTAGAAGCTTGGCCAAACAAGCTATAAGCACGGTATAGGTATAGAATCCCCTTTGCTAAACTGATATAGGAAATGAAGGGCTCCAAAGCTTTATGATTTTGCAAAACTGAACCTCAATGTTTACTCAATATTATTTTTTATTACTGTGTTTGTCTGAGGAACAGTCATATGTTTAGCATAAAAGTTAGTCCTATGATCTACAAATGATGATAATTTTTGTAGATCTAAAACAGAAAAGGATGTTTCACAATATGTATCTTACTTTTCCTCTACATTCTACTAATTAAAGTTTTTTGTTTTATTCCTTCAGGATGTTATGCAAGCGACAAGGACGCAATTAGAGAGGGAATTATCATTAGAAGATATACAAAGAATAGAAGATCTGCCAGCATACAACCTGATATAGCACATACACTTCTTATTCCCATATGTAATACCTGATATAGCTCACTCATTCTGCAGTTTGGTTAATTAAAGATAGACAGAATGCGATAAAATGATTGAGATACATCCAATAGCTAAACCTGAAATTTTCTGTACAAAGAGGTGGTAGTTTACGCAACTCAAACATTACTGAATAGGTTTCCAATGTTTTCTAGGATCTTGTTAGTCTTGTCAGTAGAAAATATAGAGAACTTCTAGAGCTTTTTACTTTATTTTTTTAATTTAATTTTATGCTTGGATTTGTTGCTGTGTAGTTGTTGAATGTTACTGAATAGATGAAAGAAGTGTTGCCACAGGTTGTTTAACAAATTTTGCCAGTTCTGAGTTATGCAAAGTCCTATCCATGTTGTTTCCTTTGGCGTCAGTTATCTTATTGCCAGTTCTGAGTTATGCAAAGTCCTATCCATGTTGTTTCCATGAGTATTGTTGTGATACTAATATTGTCTCCCTTTTTGTCCTTTTGTCTTTGTTTTTTTTTTTGAGCCGAGGGTCTTTCGGAAACAGCCTCTCTACTCTTTCGGGTAGGGGTAAGGTCTGCGTACACACTATCCTCCCCAGACCCCATTAATAAGATTTTACTGGGTTGTTGTTGTTGTCGTTGCTGTTTCTTTTCTCCGGTATTTCCAACATCCTCACTACTGTTTTTTTCTCAAGCTTGCTTTTTTTTTTTTGAGCCGGAGGTCTATCGGAAACAACCTCTCTACCTCACACAAGGTAGGGGTAAAGTTTACGTACATAGTACTCTCCCCAGACCCCATTTATGAGATTACGCCGGGTATAGTACTGATGTTGTTGTTCCGAGTTAAGTAATGTTCTGTGCTTCTATGTTTGGTTCTTCTAAATATTAACAGATTGGTTTTCCCCCACTACCTACTTTCTCACTGACTAGTATATTTTTAGTTTCTCAAATCCAAATGACTAGTATATTTTTAGTTTCTCAAATCCAAATGCCAATTTTGAAAACATAATTGCGCTCCCTGTCTAATAGCTTAAACTTTTAGATGAGACGCCGATACACTTCAACTGCCAAGAGAGCATATAACTAGAATTTGAATATGATTTGGTAAAATGCTTTCTTTTCTTACATTTGATATTACGGAAGAAAGACTGCAAAAGTTTCAGCAGCTTCAACAATCTTGATGGAGTAAAATACACCATTTATGATGTACAAAAGAATTCAATATATATTAGTCCAAACAAATATTATGGGCTAATATAATTGGATTAATTATATAAATCCAATATATATGGATTAAATAAATAAGTCTTAATCCATTGGGCCAGCCCATTTAATTGGGCTAAAGTGATGAGCCCACTTCATTAAGCCCAAGATGTCATTTTCCTAGAGGCCCAGTTTGGTGCCACATGTCAAATGACGTGACACGCCAAGTCAAGCGGAAGAGCTAATAGGATCATGCCACGTGTCAAAATGACAAGGCATGCCAAGTCATATTAAAAGGCTAATGAAATCACGCCACATGTGCAAGTGACATGTTCTGGCCAATTAAATGCGGTCATGTCACACTTCAATTTGATTGGTCGGAAAGAGTTTGTTCTTACCATAACTTTTCTCTCCCACAACTATAAATAGGGGTCTTCATAATCCAGAAAAGACACCAGAAGTTATAACAAGAAGCAAGAAAGAGCTCGTGGATCAAACGCTGCAAATTCCTCCATAAATTTCAAGCTTCAAGCAATCAAGTTCAAGTTCAAGAACGAAGAACAAATCAAGTTCAAGCTCAGGAACGAAGGACAAATCAAGTTCAAGCTCAAAAACGAAGAACAAGTCAGGTTCAAGCTCAAGAACGAAGAACAAATCAAGTTCAAGTTCAAGAACGAAGAACAAATCAAGTTCAAGTTCAAGCAATCAAGCTTGAGCTCAAGAACAAGATCATCGTTCGTGGCAACAACTTCATATTCAAGATCAAGCTCGAAGGACCTTGAATTTATTTACTATTGGAAAGAAGAATCAGAGGGTTCATAGAGATTGTAACACTAAAATATTTGAAATAAAATACTACAATTGTTGCAATATTTTTCGGTCCTGATTTTATTTTCTCGACGCAAATTTATTGTCTACAAATTCTGGCACGCTCAGTGGGACAATCTCTACCTCTCATCTCAACTTTTCAATCATCAAAGTTCAAGAACATTGAAATGGATTCAAAGAAAATCAACTCCAGTTCAACTTCTACCAAGGCTGCTAATTCTAGGTTCTATGCTGATGTGGAAAGCATCCTCGATGTTACCTTTGGAAGCTTTGGACCAGTTACGAGGAGCAAAGCAAGCTCGTTAGGACAACAAGCACCCCAAGTGCCGTCCGCATCAACCCCTGTTTTCGGATCTTCATCCTCAAAAGGACCAAGATCTTCCACAAATGTACCCGAAAGAGGAAGCGATGTTGCCGAAAAGATTAAGAAAACTCTTGATCTGCTTGACCTCTCCAGATCTAAGTACTCTGCTGTAAAGGAATATGATGATGCTTCAAGTGATGGATCCTCCCCACTTACATCGTGTAGCGTGAACCATTCGAGAATCAATTTGTGTGACAATACATGCTACTCCCCATCATCTACAACAATCATGCAAGCCATGGTGACAAACACTTCATCTGTGGAGGAGCAGTTGGCAAACTTGATGGAAGAAATCGCTGGCTTGACCAAGTGCATGCAAAATCAAGATGCTAGAATCGACAAGCTAACAGATAGGGTGGGAATCTTTATGGAAGAAGAATCTACCCATGCACCTGGAAAACTCTCAGAAGTTCAAGAGATTGAACCCCCCCGTCCCCCATGACAAGTTGCATCCGCTAAGGAAATTCTAGTCTCTTCGGAAGGGATGATTCTAATCAATCAACTAAAGGAGTTCATTGAAGGGACTATAAAAAACAAATATGAAGTCGCTTCCAGGTCCTCCTTTACCTAAGCAATGCCGTATACTTCAAGGATCGATATGTTGAAGATGCCTGCTGGCTATCAACCTCCAAAATTTCAACAGTTTGATGACAAAGGAAATCCAAAGCAACATGTGGCGCACTTCGTTGAGACATGCAATAATGCTACGACTTATGGAGATTATCTCATCAAGCAGTTTGTCCGCTCATTAAAAAGAAATGCTTTTGATTGGCATACGAACCTCGAGTCTGGATCTATTGATAGTTGGGATCAACTAGAGCAAGAATTCCTCAATCGCTTTTATAGCACGAGGCGTACTGTGAGTATGATTAAACTTACAAATACTAGTCAATGAAAGGGTGAACCAGTTATCAACTTTATCAATCGTTGGAGAAATGCAAGCCTCAACTGTAAAGACCGGCTTAGTGAAGCTTCAGGCATAGAGATGTGCATCCAAGGCATGCATTGGGGATTGCGCTACATCTTGCAAGGTATCAAGCCTAGCACATTTGAAGAACTTGCAACTCGTGCCCATGACATGGAATTGAGCTTGGCCACTGTTGGAAATGGAAGGCTGCCCATCTATGAACCTCGCAAGGGGAACGACAAGTAAGAAGTCAGGAAGTGGGGCAAGTTCGTACCCAAGCGTGAAAGAAAAGAAGCTATGAATGTCAACACATCACCTATAAAGTTCACGACGAAGGTGAGCAAGAAGTAGAGTATGAAATCCATTCCTTTTCAAGATAAGACAAGTGGAAAGTTGACTCTAAAAGAAATGCAAGAGAAAGAGTACACAATTCTGGATTCTGATGTGCTAGCTATTTTTGAAGAACTCCTCGAGTTAAATCTCATTGAGCTTCCGGAGATGAAGCGACCAAATGAAGCTGGGAAAACAAATGACCCAAATTACTGCAAATACCATCGACTTGTACGCCACCCTCTGGAGAAGTGCTTTGTCTTTAAGGACAAAGTTATGGACTTGTCTCGCGAAAAGAAGATCGTACTTGAAGATGATAAAGCAAGCGCAGACCAAGTATCTATCACCTTTGGCTCATTCAGTCCGAATGAATTATGTGGTTTTAAAGAAAGTAAAGATGAACTGGAGAACGACAAAGCTGAAGTCAATCAACCCGATGATGATGAAGGTTGGACGCTGGTGACTCGTTGTAGGCACCACAGAAGGAGCCCAAAAAAATTAGTAGAACAACCAACAAGGAAAATGATGGTAAAAAGACTAAGGAGATGGANGAGCATATAACTAGAATTTGAATATGATTTGGTAAAATGCTTTCTTTTCTTACATTTGATATTACGGAAGAAAGACTGCAAAAGTTTCAGCAGCTTCAACAATCTTGATGGAGTAAAATACACCATTTATGATGTACAAAAGAATTCAATATATATTAGTCCAAACAAATATTATGGGCTAATATAATTGGATTAATTATATAAATCCAATATATATGGATTAAATAAATAAGTCTTAATCCATTGGGCCAGCCCATTTAATTGGGCTAAAGTGATGAGCCCACTTCATTAAGCCCAAGATGTCATTTTCCTAGAGGCCCAGTTTGGTGCCACATGTCAAATGACGTGACACGCCAAGTCAAGCGGAAGAGCTAATAGGATCATGCCACGTGTCAAAATGACAAGGCATGCCAAGTCATATTAAAAGGCTAATGAAATCACGCCACATGTGCAAGTGACATGTTCTGGCCAATTAAATGCGGTCATGTCACACTTCAATTTGATTGGTCGGAAAGAGTTTGTTCTTACCATAACTTTTCTCTCCCACAACTATAAATAGGGGTCTTCATAATCCAGAAAAGACACCAGAAGTTATAACAAGAAGCAAGAAAGAGCTCGTGGATCAAACGCTGCAAATTCCTCCATAAATTTCAAGCTTCAAGCAATCAAGTTCAAGTTCAAGAACGAAGAACAAATCAAGTTCAAGCTCAGGAACGAAGGACAAATCAAGTTCAAGCTCAAAAACGAAGAACAAGTCAGGTTCAAGCTCAAGAACGAAGAACAAATCAAGTTCAAGTTCAAGCAATCAAGCTTGAGCTCAAGAACAAGATCATCGTTCGTGGCAACAACTTCATATTCAAGATCAAGCTCGAAGGACCTTGAATTTATTTACTATTGGAAAGAAGAATCAGAGGGTTCATAGAGATTGTAACACTAAAATATTTGAAATAAAATACTACAATTGTTGCAATATTTTTCGGTCCTGATTTTATTTTCTCGACGCAAATTTATTGTCTACAAATTCTGGCACGCTCAGTGGGACAATCTCTACCTCTCATCTCAACTTTTCAATCATCAAAGTTCAAGAACATTGAAATGGATTCAAAGAAAATCAACTCCAGTTCAACTTCTACCAAGGCTGCTAATTCTAGGTTCTATGCTGATGTGGAAAGCATCCTCGATGTTACCTTTGGAAGCTTTGGACCAGTTACGAGGAGCAAAGCAAGCTCGTTAGGACAACAAGCACCCCAAGTGCCGTCCGCATCAACCCCTGTTTTCGGATCTTCATCCTCAAAAGGACCAAGATCTTCCACAAATGTACCCGAAAGAGGAAGCGATGTTGCCGAAAAGATTAAGAAAACTCTTGATCTGCTTGACCTCTCCAGATCTAAGTACTCTGCTGTAAAGGAATATGATGATGCTTCAAGTGATGGATCCTCCCCACTTACATCGTGTAGCGTGAACCATTCGAGAATCAATTTGTGTGACAATACATGCTACTCCCCATCATCTACAACAATCATGCAAGCCATGGTGACAAACACTTCATCTGTGGAGGAGCAGTTGGCAAACTTGATGGAAGAAATCGCTGGCTTGACCAAGTGCATGCAAAATCAAGATGCTAGAATCGACAAGCTAACAGATAGGGTGGGAATCTTTATGGAAGAAGAATCTACCCATGCACCTGGAAAACTCTCAGAAGTTCAAGAGATTGAACCCCCCCGTCCCCCATGACAAGTTGCATCCGCTAAGGAAATTCTAGTCTCTTCGGAAGGGATGATTCTAATCAATCAACTAAAGGAGTTCATTGAAGGGACTATAAAAAACAAATATGAAGTCGCTTCCAGGTCCTCCTTTACCTAAGCAATGCCGTATACTTCAAGGATCGATATGTTGAAGATGCCTGCTGGCTATCAACCTCCAAAATTTCAACAGTTTGATGACAAAGGAAATCCAAAGCAACATGTGGCGCACTTCGTTGAGACATGCAATAATGCTACGACTTATGGAGATTATCTCATCAAGCAGTTTGTCCGCTCATTAAAAAGAAATGCTTTTGATTGGCATACGAACCTCGAGTCTGGATCTATTGATAGTTGGGATCAACTAGAGCAAGAATTCCTCAATCGCTTTTATAGCACGAGGCGTACTGTGAGTATGATTAAACTTACAAATACTAGTCAATGAAAGGGTGAACCAGTTATCAACTTTATCAATCGTTGGAGAAATGCAAGCCTCAACTGTAAAGACCGGCTTAGTGAAGCTTCAGGCATAGAGATGTGCATCCAAGGCATGCATTGGGGATTGCGCTACATCTTGCAAGGTATCAAGCCTAGCACATTTGAAGAACTTGCAACTCGTGCCCATGACATGGAATTGAGCTTGGCCACTGTTGGAAATGGAAGGCTGCCCATCTATGAACCTCGCAAGGGGAACGACAAGTAAGAAGTCAGGAAGTGGGGCAAGTTCGTACCCAAGCGTGAAAGAAAAGAAGCTATGAATGTCAACACATCACCTATAAAGTTCACGACGAAGGTGAGCAAGAAGTAGAGTATGAAATCCATTCCTTTTCAAGATAAGACAAGTGGAAAGTTGACTCTAAAAGAAATGCAAGAGAAAGAGTACACAATTCTGGATTCTGATGTGCTAGCTATTTTTGAAGAACTCCTCGAGTTAAATCTCATTGAGCTTCCGGAGATGAAGCGACCAAATGAAGCTGGGAAAACAAATGACCCAAATTACTGCAAATACCATCGACTTGTACGCCACCCTCTGGAGAAGTGCTTTGTCTTTAAGGACAAAGTTATGGACTTGTCTCGCGAAAAGAAGATCGTACTTGAAGATGATAAAGCAAGCGCAGACCAAGTATCTATCACCTTTGGCTCATTCAGTCCGAATGAATTATGTGGTTTTAAAGAAAGTAAAGATGAACTGGAGAACGACAAAGCTGAAGTCAATCAACCCGATGATGATGAAGGTTGGACGCTGGTGACTCGTTGTAGGCACCACAGAAGGAGCCCAAAAAAATTAGTAGAACAACCAACAAGGAAAATGATGGTAAAAAGACTAAGGAGATGGAATCCGGTTAAGCACTTAAAGAAAGCAAAAGTGGAGATGCACCACTCTCAAAAGCCATGTAATCCAGTGACCTTGGAGGAGTTTTTACCAAGTTGGTTCTGCATGAAGATTTCCCATGGGGGTATCGATGCCTCTTGTTGCCATGCTGACTAAGGGAAAGAAAAGAGTGATGACCTACCGTTGGCAACATCTTCAGAAAAGCTCATCGAGTCCACTCCTCAAGAAGTTAACATGTGTGAGGAAAAAGTTATGTTTACAAATAATGACCTTCTTCTAGGTGACACTCTTCATAACCGCCCGTTATACCTGGTTGTCTATATGCGTGATGAAAGGGTAATTCGAATTTTGGTTGATGGAGGATCCTCAGTGAACATCTTGCCAATTCGCACTGTGAAAGAACTTGGTATTCCCATGAACGAACTCTCAGAAAGTCGTGTGATGATCCAAGGATTCAACTAAGGGGGGCAAAGAGCCATAAATGCGATCAGGTTGGGAATCACCATTGAAGATATGCAATCAAGTGCATGGCTGCATATGATCGATGCAAAGACTTCATACAACGTCTTGGTCAGAAGGCCTTGGATATATGAGAATAAAGTGGTTTCATCTACCTACCATCAATGTTTGAAGTACTACGAGGGTGAAGTCGAGAAGAAGATAGTTGCTGATGATGAGCCATTCACCGAGGTTGAGTCACACTTCGCCGATGCAAAGTTTTACTTAAAGAGCCGTATTGTGAAGGAGCTAAAAACTGATGATGGAATGAAAAGCAAGAATGACGAGCGCACAACTAAAAGATCTGAGGTGATTGCTATTACAGCCAAAGCTGTTACTGAGGAGGTACAACCCAACGCGAATAAATCTCATAGAGGGGATATTGTGTCTTATGGCAAGAAAGTAAATCCTGCACTCCAATATGTCCCTAAAAAGAAAGAAAGATGAAGGCGAATCATCTAATATCCAAACTAACATGCTAAAGGAGTTAATTCTTACGGTAAAATGAATTGAGGTAGTAAAGTTGTCCTCAAAGCCACTTGCAGGGTTTGTAGCCCAAAATTATTTGCAGAATGTAGTACTTCCTACAAAGAGAACAAATGAAGGTTTTGATCTTAATGCTTGCAGGCTATTTGCAAAAGCTGGATACAATCTCAATGAGTTGTCAAAGTTAGGGAACCTCCCATCAGAAGATTCCACGAGGAAACCACGTGAAGGTTTGGGATACAAGCAACGGTCACCAGTGCGCATCTCCATAAGAAGGGCGAGCAGCAATTATATCACCGTAGAAGACAAATCTGCCGCTTCTAACAGGACTTCAGTCTTTGATCGACTTGGAAAATCAACTGTGAGAACTTCTATATTTGAGAGATTGAGTCCATTAAAGAAGGGGAACAAGTTTCATAGAAATTTTCAAAGCATAAGAACACCCGCTTCGCCCAAAATCCAGAAGATCTCTAAGGGTTTCCAAAGTTTGGTTCCTTCTAGAATGAGGCGACAAACAAAACTTGTGGTTTCATGCAAAGAAGTACTGAAGGTAAATCCAAATATTGTGGTCTACACTAAGAAACGTGACGAAGATGAAGAAAGTGTGGTTTCTTCGTATCATGTTACTATACAAGGCGAGAATGGTGTTCCATCTTCAATGGAGAATAATGCAGAATTGGAGGATGTTTTACCGTGTTATCATATATCCTTCAATGATGGGGACTCTCAAGAATGCGGAAAATGCTCTACCTGAACTTGAAGAAGGAGTGAAGACTACAGTTGATGCCTTAAAAGAAGTTGACCTTGGCACTGATGAAGAACTAAAACCCACCTACCTAAGTACTTTACTAGAAGTTGATGAAGAAAGCACTTGTATTGAGTTAATCAAGAAGTTCAGGGATGTCTTTGCTTGGAGCTACAAAAAGATGCATGGTTTGGACCCGAAAGTAGTAGTCCATCACCTTCCCGTCAAGAATGGTGCTCGCCCTGTTAAACAAACCCAAAGGCTCTTTAGGCCGGACTTGGTTCCCTTGATTGAAATCAAAGTTAACAAACTCATCGAAACTGGCTTTATTCGTGAAGTTAAATACCCAACATGAGTTTCAAGTATTATCCCTGTAAGGAAGAAAAATAGCCAGATTCGAGTATGCGTTGACTTCAGGGATCTCAACAATGCGTGTCCCAAAGATGAATTTCCGCTCCCTATTCCAGAGCTGATGATCGATGCTACTACTAGTTGTGAGGCAATGTCATTTATGGACGGTTCGTCGGGCTATAACCAAATTCACATGGCGCCAAAAGATGAAGAGCTTACTGCATTCCGTACCCCCAAGGGCATTTATTGCTACAAGAAAATGCCTTTTGGCTTGAAGAATGCTGGTGCTACTTACCAAAGGGTTATGCTGAATATTTTTGATGATTTTCTCCACAAGAATGTCGAATGCTATGTTGACGACTTGGTGGTAAAATCAAGAGAGAAGAGCGACCACTTGAAAGACTTGAGAATGGTGTTCGAGTTGCTCCGGAGGTACCAACTTAGGATGAATCCATTGAAATGTGCCTTTGGAGTTACTTTTGGAAAGTTCCTTGGTTTCATTGTCTGACATAGAGGGATCGAAATTGATAAAGCCAAATTAGATGCAATCTTGAAAATGCCTGAGCCTCGGGATATTCACAAATTGAAAAGTCTGCAAGGAAAGTTAGCGTACCTTAGGAGATTCATCTCAAACCTAGCTGGGAGGTGCCAACCATTCAGTCGCCTTATGAAGAAAGGTGTCCCTTTCAAATGGGACCAAGTGTGTAGCAATGCCTTCGAGAGAATTAAATCCTACTTGATGAAGCCTCCAGTTTTAGCAACCCCTATACTTGAAAAGTCGTTGATACTGTATATTTCAGCACAAGAAAGGTCTGTTGGAGCGTTGTTGGCCTAAGAAAATAGTGAGGGAAAAGAAAACTCTCTTTACTACTTGAGCAGGATGATGACACCAAACGAGCTGAATTATTCGCCAATTGAAAAGTTGTGTTTGGCGCTAGTCTTCTCAATTTAAAAGTTGAAGCACTACTTTCAAGCTCATGTTGTTCGTCTTGTTTCTAAAGCAAATCCCATCAAGTTCGTGATGTCAAAACCTGTTCTTAGTGATCGACTAGTGAGATGGTACCTCCAATTTCAAATATTTAAGATTTTGTACATCCCTCAAAAGGCTGTAAAAGGACAAGCATTGGCAGACTTCTTGGCAGATCATCCGATATCTGATGACTGGGAGCTAACTGAAAAACTACCTGATGAGGACGCAATGGTCGTTGAAGTTCAACCTCCATGGAAGATGTACTTTGATGGTGCTGCACATCGTGGAAAAGCTGGTGCTGGTGTTGTATTTGTCACTTCCCAAGGTGAAGTCTTGCCCTACTCCTTCACCTTGACACAACTCTGTTCCAACAATATTGCCGAGTATAAAGCATTAATACCTGGGCTTGAAATGGCCATTGATATGAAAAAATTGCAATTGCAAGTCTTTGATGACTCCCAGTTAGTGGTCAATCAGCTTTTAGGTAGTTACGAGGTCAAGAAGCCTGAACTACGCCCATATCATGATTACACTAAAAATTTAATGGGGTGGCTCGGTGATGTGACTATTCAGCATGTGCTAAGGAAAGAAAATAAGAAGGTTGATGTTTTAGCTGCCCTAGCTTCATCGTTAACCCTGCCTGATCAAGCGCAAGTTATTGTCTGCCAAAATGGGTAGTACCGCAGCCAAATGAGGCTGAAGGTGAAGAAAATGAACTCAAGCATCTTGTCGCTGTTTCTGAAGTTGAGAAAGAAGAATGGCGACAACCCATTATCGACTACTTATGCTCTGGGATACTTCCAGAAAATCCGAGGAGAAGGACTGAAATCAGTCGTCGTGCACCTCGCTTTCTATACTACAAAGATACTCTATACAAAAGGTCATTCGAGGAGAGTACTGTTGCAATGCTTAGGGGAAGAAGAAGCACTCCAAGCTTTGCAAGAGGCACATTCTAGGGTATGTGGGTCACACCAGTTTGGACCAAAGTTTCACTTCCATATAAAAAGGATAGGATATTATTGGCCAACGATGGTAAAATATTGCTTGGACTACGCTCGAAGTTGCAAGGCTTGCCAATTCCATGCGAATTTTATTCATCAACCTCCTGAAGGGTTGCACCCGACTGTTACATCCTGGCCGTTTGACGCTTGGGGATTGGATATTGTTGGACCACTGCCAAAGTCCTCTGGTGGGCACCTATACATCTTGGTTGCAACTGACTACTTCTCAAAATGGGCTAAAGTTGTTGCTCTTAAGGAAGTAAAGAAGGAAAATGTTGCAAGTTTCATCCGAGCAAACATTATCTATCGCTTTGGCATTCCTCGTTACATAATAACAGATAATGGCAAGCCGTTCGACAATAGGTTGATGAACAAGATTTGTAAACTCTTTGGCTTCAAGCAACATAACTCTTCTATGTACAATGCTATCGCCAATGGTCTAGCCGAGGCATTCAACAAAATGCAACTTTTTAAAGAAAGTCATTTCCAAATCCAAACGAGATTGGAATGACCTTATGGAAGAATCTTTATGGGCATATAGGATGACTTACCGCATGCCAACACAAGCGACTCCTTATTCACTCATTTATGGAGTCGAAGCCGTGTTGCCACTCGAGCGTCAATTACCTTCATTATGACTGACTATTCAAGAAGGGATCACTGATGAAGCAAAATGCTCGACTTCGATTAGCAGAGTTGGAGTCTTGATGAGAAGAGGTTGGAAGCTCAACAAAGTCTTGAATGTTATCAAGCTCGATTGTCTCGCGCCTTCAATAAAAGAGTTCGCCCGAGATCCTTTCAAGTAGGAGATCAAGTCCTTGCCATACGAAGACGCATTATTACTTCCCATAAACATGTAGGGAAGTTCACTCCAAAATGGGATGGGTTATATGTCGTACAAGAAGCTTATTCAAGTGGGGCTTACAAGCTAGTTGATGCAGATGGCATGAGAATCGACCCTATAAATGGCAAGTTTTTGAAGAAGTATTATCCTTGAAGTTGCAACGCTCCTTGATGCATGAGCCTAAACTGCATGTTCCTACACTCCTGGACCGCATGAGTCTAAACTGTGTACGGCCCACCACCAAATAAAAGGGGTCCGCTAGGTTGAAAACCTCGAAAGAGGCAGCCTAGGCAAAAGTTAGAACATAAAATAAAAAAACAAACAAAAAATATTACCCATTCTGAACTACAGTATGACTTGATCCTCTTCACCGAGGTACGTAGGCAACTTAGTGTTTCATTCTAAGTTCAGTCGCATAAGTTAAAAAGATACATATTTCCTCAATTGTTGTCTGAGTGAAGTATGAAGGAGAATTCAAAATCGAGCTGATATACCATTCTTTTGTTAAACTTTGGATCCCATTTGATTTAAAGGGGCAAGCCGCTGTAAGGCCCCATAAAAGTTTGCAAAAGAAAATAATGTTTCATGGTGCCGGACTAGGCTTACGTGTTTGTGGATTATAGAAATGCACCGAAAAGTACAGGATTGGTGAGGTGGCGTACCAACTTGAGCTACCACCTGAGATGTCATTAGTACACCCAGTGTTTCATGTGTCTATGTTGAAGAAATTAGTTGGATATCCAACACTCATTGTTCCGGTTGATACTATTGAGGTAAATGAGAAATTGACTTACGAAGAGATTTCGGTTTCTATTATTGATCGGCAAGTTCGAAAATTGAGAAATAAAGAAATTGCTTCCGTGAAAGTGTTATGGCGAAACCAACAGGTTGAAGAGGCTACTTGGGAGGCCGAGGAAGAAATGAAGAAAAAGTATCCTTATTTGTTTGAATAGGTATGCGTTTATAAAGTTGTGATCTAGGAAAATTATAAGACTTACTTTCTATGAATTTTGTATCAATTGTACAATTGGCATTAAGGGTGTTCCTTTCTGGTAATACATTGCTTGTGAGGCCACAATTGGTGTTGTTTTGTATTATGTTACGTCGTTGGATTATGTATACGTTGTTAGGATGTATTTCTGGGGCTCTCTCACAGGTGGATAGGCCTAGTTACAAGGGAAACTCTGGCGACATTTTTGAAAATTTAGGGAGTTAGTCAAATTTGGGGCTGCTGGTGTATGGTGTGTAAACTGAGTTACATAAGATGCTAATAACAGATTTTGACCCTCATTCGAGGATGAATGATCCTAAGTAGGAGAGAATGTAAGGCCCCGTAAAATTTTGCAAAAGAAAATAATGTTTCATGGTGCCGGACTAGGCTTACGTGTTTGTGGATTGCAGAAATTCTTTGCGGCGAGCTTGCGAGCCGCAACTCGGACTTTTTGGGTTGAACAATGCACCAAAAAGTAAAGAAAAATATTTGGCAGTGAAATGCATTTTTGCGGTCCATTATGCGACCGCAGAATCACTCTGCAGACCGCATAATGGCCACAGAGTGAGGTAGTTAATTGGGCCATTTTGTATGTTAATTTCGCGGCCACTATGCGACCGTAGAACCGTTCTGCAGTGCATTATGCGACCGCAGAACAGGTCTGCGGGCCGCATAATAATCGCAGACCGGGTCAGTTCATTTCAAGTTTGGAACCCCAATTTCGCGGTCACTTTGCGAACCACATAACCGTTATGCGGTCGCATATGCGACCGTAGACCTTGTTTCGGAGCTCCATTTTTGAGTTTTTAAAATCCGAACCTACTTCATTAAATACACTCTTTGGGCCATTTATGAGCTATAATCTGACATTTTACAGTGAGAGAGAGTGCCCTAGAGTGAGAAGGTGTTCTTCAATAATTGTTCCTCAATTCTTGCTCAAGTTTTGGAAGAGTAAGAAGGGAAACTCACTAGGTCTTCATCCTAGAGGTAAGATTCTACACCCTAACCCTCAATTTCGAATTTCGTCTAGAAATGGGTAATTAGCAAGATAATATTGGGCATGAGAGTTGTTTATTTTACATGCATGTGTTATCAAAGGGCGTAGGAAGATTGTTGAGCTAAAAAAATGGTAAAGATTGGATTGTGGGATGATGGAATCCTCCATAAAAGGACCTTGAAACCGTAATGCACACCAGTGTTTGATAAAATGTTCAAATAAGCTAGAACCATGAGCATCTTCCTAATTTTGATTCAATTTGTTATATTTCTACAATAGATTGAAGTTTCTAAGAATTCCAAAATATTTTAGAGCTTAAGGAAGCTCAATTGTGGTATGTTGGCTAAACTCTTCTCTTAAAATTGGACCCCACGATATTCATGTGAATTATGTAAGTCCCGAGTGATTCATTATAAAATTGGCTATTTCGAGTAAGATTGGGTTGAAAGATATATGTTCAACAAATATCCCAAATGCTTTATTCATGTTATGTTACCAATTGAGGACGTATTAAAATATGGGTTGTGTATTAATAATGTTTCGACTTTAAGTCAAGTTCAAACGAAGGCTATTATGCCAAAGTTTGTGAAATATCTCTATGTGCGTTAGACTCTAAATTGCTCACATGTGTACTACACACCTTGATTTGAATTGTATTTGTTGTTGTTGATGATGATGATAATTGAAATTGAAAGGGTGAGCATGAAATACTAAATATGGCCAACGTGCCAAGAATGATCTTATAATTATGGCCATTAGTGCCAATAAAATGAAAAGATGTGAAAGTAATACGAAATGCAATGATTGATACAAAAAGGTTGATGTCTCGAATAAGACAGCCTAGCCGATCGGGTCGTGATCAGACTCTGTGCTAAAATTACGGTGGTATTAGTATTGATAATAATTATGGTTGATTCTCTAATGAGATAGCCTAGCCGATCGGGTCGTGATTGGACTCCGTGCTAAAATTACGGTGGTATTGGTATTGATAATAATTATGGTTGATTCTCTAATGAGATAGCCTAGCCGATCGGGTCGTGATTGGACTCCGTGCTAAAATTACGGTGGTATTGGTATTGATAATAATTATGGTTGATTCTCTAATGAGATAGCCTAGCCGATCGGGTCGTGATTGGACTCCGTGCTAAAATTACGGTGGTATTGGTATTGATAATAATTATGGTTGATTCTCTAATGAGATAGCCTAGCCGATCGGGTCGTGATTGGACTCCGTGCTAAAATTACGGTGGTATTGGTATTGATAATAATTATGGTTGATTCTCTAATGAGATAGCCTAGCCGATCGGGTCGTGATTGGACTCCGTGCTAAAATTACGGTGGTATTGGTATTGATAATAATTATGGTTGATTCTCTAATGAGATAGCCTAGCCGATCGGGTCGTGATTGGACTCCGTGCTAAAATTACGGTGGTATTGGTATTGATAATAATTATGGTTGATTCTCTAATGAGATAGCCTAGCCGATCGGGTCGTGATTGGACTCCGTGCTAAAATTACGGTGGTATTGGTATTGATAATAATTATGGTTGATTCTCTAATGAGATAGCCTAGCCGATCGGGTCGTGATTGGACTCCGTGCTAAAATTACGGTGGTATTGGTATTGATAATAATTATGGTTGATTCTCTAATAAGATAGCATAGCCGATCGGGCTGTGATCGGACTCCATGCTAAAATTACGGTGGTATTGGTATTGATAGTAATTGTGGTTTATTCTCTAATGAGATAGCCTAGCCGATCGGGTCGTGATCGGATTGGTATTGTGAACATTGGTATTATGACCATCAGTATTGTAGACACTGGTATTGTAAAAATTGGTATTGTGAATAATGGTATTATGAACAATGGAATATCGATACTAAAACAATCTCCCAATGTGAGATATGAAAATTAATTGAAACACTGTCTTGATCCTAAATTAAGGTTTGATGTTGATTAAAGCTTCCATTAACATTATGATAATTTTGTTTGTATTATTTGTCATTCTATTGAGAGGGTGTTTAGTTATACATACTAGTGCTATTCGACAGTACTAACGTCCCTTTTGCCGGGGGCGCTGCATCTTTAAATAGATGCAGATGGTTCCACAACAGGAGATATTGATCAGTGATAGCAGCACACCTTCTTCCCAGCCGACTTGGTGAGCCACACTTTATCTCGGGGTCATGAATCTTTTGTACTTTGTATATTCTATTTGAGGTATAGCCGGGGCCTTATTTCCGGCATTATCATTGTACACGTTTTTATCTATAGAGGCTCCGTAGACATAGTGTGGGTTGTGTATTGGAGCTGAAAAAGTCAAATATGTTATGTTGTGGTTATATTACTTGTCCATTTGTGACTTTAAAATGATGAAACTGTTGGTAATGAATTGGTATTGCAGACATGAACACCTTCTTGTCTAATTAATGAAAATGCGTATTATCTCCATTCATGGGTGAGTTTGGGTAGAAGGAAATCTAACAGGCTTGCTCGATCGAGTTCACTCGATTGAGCGTCGGTCGTGCTCCTCGGTTTTGGGGAGTGACAACCGCTATGGTAAATTGGTGTCTGCAATGAAATGATTAATATCTTCTAGGGGGCTTAGCATTTGTAGACAATAAATCTGCGTCGAGAAAATAAAGTCGGGACCGAAAATATCGCAATAATCGTAGTATTTGATTTCAAATATTTGAGTATTACAATCTCTATGGATCCTCTGATTCTTCTTTTCAATAGTAAATAAAAGAGCCTCCGAGCTTAATCTTGAATTTTATTTTATTTTAATCTAATTGCTTGAAGCTTGATCTTGATCTTGATGTATTTTTTATCCAAGGGCTTGCATCTTGTTCTTGAATCTTCGTCTTGATCTTTTAATCCTTAGAACACTTGGATGCTTGTAGGTTTTAGAGAAATCTGCAGCGTTTAATCCACGAGCTCCTTCTTGCTTCTTATTATAACTTCTGGTCTCTTCTGAGTTATGAAGACCCCTATTTATAGTTGTGGGAGGGAAGAGTTTTGATAAGAACAAACTCTTTCTGACCAATCAAATTGAAGTGTGACAAGGCCGCATTTAATTAGCCAGAACATGTCACTTGCACACGTGGCGCGGTTTCATTGGCCTTTTAATTTGGCTTGGCATGCTTTGTCATTTTGACACGTGGTACGATCCTATTGGATCTTTCGTTTGACTTGGCGTGCTACGTCATTTGATACGTGGCACCAAAATGGGCCTTTAGGAAGAGAGCATCTTAGGCTTAATGAAGCGGACTCATCATTTTAGCCCAATTAAATGGGATAGCCCAATGGATTAAGACTTATTTATTTAATCCATATATATTTGACTTAGATAGTTAATTCAATTATATTAGCCCATAATATTTATTTGGACCAATATATCTTGAATCTTAAAATATAATCCAAATTATTTTATGGATTTAATTTTAGTAAATTTATATGCCTACAAATGCCCCTACTTCAAGACCTGTCGAGGCGTAGACTTTTAATACCCGAACCTGGCCTTGAAGTATGGATTAATCCTGACATATTCCTTTTGATGATAACTTAGATAAGAAGTAACTTTTTACACTTGAATTATCTCAAAGCAGAATCACACTGGACTATGTAATACGTCCAATATTGCTTTTAAAGTAGCCTTCTAGCTTATCAATTCAAATAATGGCCTCACTTATGTACTAAAGTTAACATCATGTTCTTTCAAGATTACTTATTCTTGCAATTGAAGCCTTGTAGTTAATTGTGCCAACTTGATCCAGTCAACACACATGTTATTAACTAAACAAATATGAAACCATCATAACATCAGACAACATCTCATTTACTAATTCCTTACAAAAGCCACCTACACATTTCTTTGACACAAACGAACACACCGCTATTAATAGGTGGCCTTGTCCATATGAAATTACTTTTGTTAGAGTCCAACAGAGAATGGAATTGCTTAACCAATTCTGACTTGGGCACGGAAGATTTAATCACTGTCGCTACAACGATCCCACACCGAACATGGATTGTTATTGCCTCCTCTCCTAAATCTATATAAAGGACTGTGCTCATATTTGTTGAGCATCAATTCGTAATATTTGCAAGCCACTTTAGTCTAGTTTTGTGGACTCGAAAGCATTGACGCGAAGGTAATTTTTTCTTTTTTTCTTGTGCTTTCTTCTTTGTTTTATTTGTTGTTTCTTTTTTCTTTTTAGAAGTAACTTCGTCCAACTACGAAGTACTTTAAAAGTTCGAGACGAAAACCTTTAAAAGTTTACGACGAATACCTTAAATATTTGCGGGGAAGACCCATAAAAGTTCGCGCGAAAATCCTTAAAAGCTCGTGGTCAAGATCTTTAAAATTTCATAGTAGAGATCTTTAAAAGTTCGCGGTGAAGATCTTTAAAAGTTCGCGACGAATACTTTTAAAATTTGTGGGGAAGACCCATAAATCTTCGTGCGAAGATACTTAAAATCTCGTGGTTAAAATCTTTAAAAGTTCACAGTGAAGACCTTTATAAGTTCGCGGTGAAGACCTTTAAAAGCACGCGATGAAGACTTTTAAAAATTCGTGGCGAAGACCCCTAAAAGTTTGCATAAAGATCGTTAAAAGCTCATGGTCAAGATCTGTAAAAGTTTACGGTGAAGACCTTTAAAATGTGTGGGGAAGACCATAAAATCTCGCGATGAAAATCTTTAAAATTCATGGCGAAGATCCATAAAAGTTCACATAAATATCCTTAAAAGCTTGTGGTGAAGACCTCTAAACGTTCACGGTGAAGACCTTTAAAAGTTAACGGTGAAGACCTTTAAAAGTTCGCGGTGAAGACCTTTAAAATTCGTGGCGAAGATCTATAAAAGTTCGCGTAAAGTTCCTTAAAAACTCGCGGTCAAGACCTCTAAAAGTCCATAGTGAAGACCTTTAAAAGTTTGCGGTTAAGACCTTTAAAAGCACGCGATGAAGACTTTTTTAAAAATTCGTGGTAGAAATCTTTAAAGTCGGCAGTAGGGACTATTTAAAGTTCATCACGAACACCTTCACAAGCACCTTTAAGAGTTCGAAACATACGCCTTTTAAAAGTTTGGAACGAAAACCTTACAAATTCGAATGCCTTTAAAAGTTCGAGACGAACACCTTTAAAAGTTCGCAATGAAAAACCTTTAAAAAGTCTGATTGACTTTAAAAGTTTGAGACGAACTAAAAGCTCAGGATAAGCACCTTTAAAAGTTCGAAACATACGCCTTTTAAAAGTTCAGAACGAAAACCTTAAAAATCTGAATGCCTTTAAAAGTTCGAGATGAACACCTTTAAAAGTTCGCAACGAGAACCTTAAAAATTCGAATGCCTTTAAACATTTGAGACGAACACCTATAAAAGTTTGCAACGAAAACCTTGTAAAAATAACACCTTCAGAATTGTCCCGGACAACATTTTAAAACCAGTTTTATATTACACCACGCTGGCAATTTCAGATTTGCGCAGTCTCATCAAAATATTCGTATCTTGGCGTAACAATGTTGAAATTATGAACCGTTTGGTTTCTTTGAAAATAGACTTCAAAATCTAAAGCATGTCCAAAATGTGGGATTTAATACCTTAAGGATAGTTTCAGATAATATTTCGAAGTCAACTTAAAATTCCGACACGCTGACGATTTCAAACTTGCGCGACTTCACCAAACTCTTATATCTTGATGTAGAAACGTCAAAATCATGAACCGCTTGATTTTATGAAAAATAGACTTCGAGATATAGGACATATCCAAAATTCGGAATCAAACAATGTGAGAATCGGCCCAGATATCATTTTGAATCTAACTTTAGATTCCAACACGTTGACAGTTTCAAATTTGGCGCGACTTCGCCAAAACTTTTATATCTTGATGTAGGAATGTCGAAATTATGACTATTTGATTTTATGAAAACAAGATTTCAAAATCTAAAATATTTTCAAAATGTAGGATTTAATACCTTAAGGATTATTTCAGATAGTATTTCGAAATCGACATAAGATTTTAATATACCGACAGTTTCAAATTGGCGAGACTTTGCCAAAACTTTTATGTTGTGGTATGGAAGCCCAGGGATCACAAGACGTATTTCTTGATATAAATAAAAATTCAATATCTCCATTATCACCCAACATCTTGGGTTCAAGTCTCACTGAATTTGAAACATTGTGCCAAGAAATCTTTCTTCTTATATTTGTGTTCCCTTTTGACGCCCCTCTTTCTCCTCCCCCCTTTTTTGGCAGTGAAAGAATATGAAGTCCAACAAACTTGAAGGTTATGCGAATATGAAGACATAGTGAATCCCTAGACTTTGATACAAACATTGTCATCATTTTAGTGAAGATACTATTTTACCATAGTAGCTTGCCCCCTTTAAATCAAATGGGACCCAAAGTTTAACAGAAAAATGGTATCTCAGCTCGATTTTCAAGTGCTGGTTGAATGAATTACATTCCATCGTATTTCATTCGAACAATGATTGGGGCACTATGTATCTTTTGAAATCATGTGACTGAACTCGGAATGAAACTCTAAGCTGCCTACGTACCTCGGTGAAGAGGATCAAGTCATACCGTAGTTCAGAATGGGTGATTGCTTTTTTTTAATTATTTTTTTTATATCCTAACTTTTTCCTAGGCCGCCTCTTTCGAGGTTTTCAACCTAGCGGACTCTTTTGTTTTTATATGTCCTAACTTTTGCCTAGGCCGCCTCTTTTGAGGTTTTCAACCTAGCGAACTTTGTTTATTTTTTATATATCCTAACTTTTGCCTAGGCCGCCTCTTTCGAGGTTTTCAACCTAGCAGACTCTTTTTTTATTTTTTATATATGTCCTAACTTTTTTCTAGGCCGCCTCTTTCGAGGTTTTCAACCTAGCAGACTCTTGTTCTTTTTGGTGGGTCGTACACAGTTTAGACTCATACGGGCTAGGAGTGTAGGAACATGCAATTTAGGCTCGTGCATCAAGGATCATTGCAACTTCAAGGATAATACTTCTTCAAAAACTTGCCATTGATAGGGCCGATTCTCATGCCATCTGCATCAACTAGCTTGTAAGCCCCAATTGAATAAGCTTCTTGTACGACATATGGCCCAACCTATTTTAAAGTGAACTTCCCTACATGTTTATGGGAAGTAATAATGGGTCTTCATATGGCAAGGACTTGATCTCCTACTTGAAAGGATGTCAGGCGATCCCTTTTATTGAAGGCGCAAGACAATCGAGCTTGATAACATTCAAGACTCTGTTGAGCTTCCAACCTCTTCTCATCAAGAGCCTCCAACTATGCTAATCGAAGTCGAGCATTTTCTTCATCAGTGATCCCTTCTTGAATATCCAGTCATAATGAAGGTAATTGACGCTCGAGTGGCAAGACGACTTCTACTCCATAAATGAGTGAATAAGAAGTTGCTTGTGTTGGCGTGCGGTGAGTCGTCCTATATGCCCATAAAGCTTCTTCCATACGGTCATTCCAATCTCGTTTAGATTTGGAGATGACTTTCTTTAACAAGTTGCATAAAATTTTGTTGAATGCCTCGGCTAGACCATTGGCGGCAGCATTGTTCATAGAAGAGTTATGTTGCTTGAAGCCAAAGAGTTCACAATTCTTGTTCATCAACCTATTGTCGAACGGCTTGCCATTATCCATTATTATGTAACGAGGAATTTCAAAGCGATAGATAATGTTTACTCGGATGAAACTTGCAACATTTTCCTTCTTTACTTCCTTAAGAGCAACATCTTCAGCCCATTTTGAGAAGTAGTCAATTGTAGCCAAGATGTATAAGTGCCCACCAGAGGACTTTGGCAGTGGTCCAACAACATCCAATCCCCAAGCATCAAACGGCCAGGATGCAACAGTCGGGTGCAACATTTCAGGAGGTTGATGTTGATGAAGAAAATTCTCATGGAATTGACAAGCCTTGCATCTTCGAGAGTAGTCCAAGTAATCTTTTACCATCATTTGCCAATAATATCCCATTCTTTTTATATGGAAGTGAAGCTTTGGTCCAGACTGGTGTGACCCAAATACCCCAGAATGTGCCTCTTGTAAAGCTTGGAGTGCTTTTTCTTCCCCTAAATATCACAAGAGTACTCCCTCAAATGACCTTCTGTATAGAGTATCTTTGTAGTAAAGAAAGCGAGGTGCACGATGACGGATTTCAGTCCTTCTCCTCAGATTTTCTGGAAGTTTCCCATAGCATAAGTAGTCGATAATGGGTTGTCGCCATTCTTCTTTCTCAACTTCAGAAACAACGGCAAGATGCTTGAGTTCATTTTCTTCACCTTTAGCCTCATTTGGCTGTGGTACTACCCATTTTTGGCATACAGTAACTTGCGCTTGATCAGGCAGGGTTAACGATGAAGCTAGGGCAGCTAAAGCATTAGCCTTCTTATTTTCTTTCCTTGGCACATGCTGAATAGTCACATCACCGAGCCACCCCATTAATATTTTAGCGTAATCATGATATGGGCGTAAATCAAGCTTCTTGACCTCGTAACTACCTAAAAGTTGATTGACCACTAGCTGGGAGTCACCAAAGACTTGCAATTGCAATTTCTTCATATCAACGGCCATTTCAAGCCCAAGTATTAATGCTTGATACTCAGCAACATTGTTGGAACAAAGTTGTGTCAAGGTGAAGGAGTAGGGCAAGACTTTATCTTGGGAAGTGACAAATACTAACTTTCCTTGTAGACTTTTCAATTCGTGAATATCCTGAGGCTCAGGCCTTTTCAATATTGCATCTACTTTGGCTTTATCAATTTTTATCCCTCTATGTCGGACAATGAAACCAAGGAACTTTGCAGAAGTAACTCCAAAGGCACATTTCAATGGATTCATCCTAAGTTGGTACCTCCAGAGCAACTCGAACACCATTCTCTAGTCTTTGAGTTGGTCACTCTTATCTCTTGATTTTACCACTAAGTCATCAATATAACATTCGACATTTTTGTGGAGAAAATCATCCAAAATATTCTGTATAGCCCTTTGGTAAGTAGCATCAGCGTTCTTCAAGCCAAAAGGAATTACCTTGTAGCAATAAATGCCCTTGGGCGTATAGAATGCAGTAAGCTCTGCATCGTTTGGCGCCATGCAAATTTGGTTATAGCCCGACGAACCGTCCATAAATGACATTGCCTCATAACCAGTAGTAGCATCGATCATCAGCTCTAGAATAGGGAGCGGGAATTCATCTTTGGGACACGCATTGTTAAGATCCCTGAAGTCAACGCATACTCGAATCTGGCCATTCTTGTTCCTTACAGGGACAATACTTGAAACCCATGTTGGGTAGTTAACTTCCCGAAAAAATCCAGCTTCAATGAGTTTGTTAACTTTGGTTTCGATCAGGGGAACCAAGTCCGGCCTAAAGTGCCTTTGAGATTGCTTAACAGAACAAGCGCCATTCTTGACTGCAAGGTGATAGACTGCTACTTTAGGGTCCAAGCCAGGCATTTCTTTGTAACTCTAAGCAAAGACATCCCTAAACTCCTTGAGTAACTCAATATAAGTGCTTTCTTAATCAACTTCTAGTAAAGCACTTAGGTCGGTCGGTCCTGGTTCTTCATGAGTGCCAAGGTTAACTTCTTTCAAGGCATCAATCATTGCCTTCACCCATTCTTCAAGTTTCGGCGGAGCATATTTTTCATCTTCATCTTTTTGAGGGTCCCCATCGTTGAAGGATATGTGATAACATGGTGAAACATCCTTCAATTCTGTATTATCCTCCATTGAAGATGGAACACTATTCTCGCCTTGTACAGTAACATGATACGAAGAACCCACACTTTTTTCATCTTCGTCACGTTCCTTAGCGTAGACCATAATATATGGATTTACCTTCAGTACTTTGTTTACATGAAACCACAAGTTTTGTTTGTCTCCTCATTCTAGAAGAAACCAAACTTCGGAAATCCTTAGAGATCTTCTGGATTTTGGGTGAAGCGGGTGTTCTTATTCTTTGAAAATTTCTCTGGAACTTCTTCCCCTTCTTTAATGGACCCAATATCTCAAATACGAAAGTTTTCACAGTTGATTTGCCAAGTCTATCAAAGATAGAAGGCTTGTTAGAAATGGCAGATTCATCTTCTACAGTGATATAATTGATGCTCGCCCTTCTTATGGATATGTGCACCGGTGATGGTTTCTTGTATCCTAAACCTTCACGTGGTTGTCTCATCGCAGCTTTTGATGGTAGCTTCCCTAACTTTGATGGCTTATTAGGATTGTATCCAGCTTTTGCAAATAGCCTGAGCGTTAGGATCAAAACCTTCATCTGTTCGCTTTGTAGGGAGTGCCACATTCTGCAAATTATTTTGGGCCACAAACCTTGCAAGCGACATTTAGAACAACTTTACTGCCTCAATTCATTTGACCGGAAGAGTTAACCTCTTTAGCATGTTAGTTTAGAGATTAGATGATTCAGCTTCATCTTTCTTCTTTTTAGGGACGTATTGGAGCGGAGGAGTTACTTTCTTGTCGTGAGACACAATGTTCCCTTTATGAGACTTATTTGGGTTGGGGTGTACCTTCTCGGAAACAACTTTGGTTTTGTCAGCAATCACCTCAGCTCTCTTAGCTGTGGACTCATCATCCTTTTCATTCATGAAATTATCAACTTTTAGCTCCTTCAAAATGCGGTTCTTCAAGTAGAACTTTGCATCAGCGAAGTGTGACTCAACCTCGGTGAATGGCTCGTCATCAGCAATTATCTTCTTTTCGACTTCACCTTCGTAGTATTTCAAACATTAATGGTAGGTAGATGGAACTACTTTATTCTCATGTATCCAGGGCCTTCCAAGCAATACGTTGTATGAAGTCTTTGCATCGATCACATGCAGCCATGTACTTGATTGCATATCTTCAATGATCATTTCCAGCCTGATCACGCCTATGGATCTTTGCCCCCCTTGGTTGAATCCTTGGATCATCACACGACTTTCTGAGAGTTCGTTCATGGGAATACCAAGTTCTTTCACAGTGCGAATTAGCAAAATGTTCACTAAGGATCCTCCATCAACCAAAATTTGATTTACCCTTTCATCACGTATATAGCCAACCAGGTACAATGGGCGGTTATGAAGAGTATCACCTAGCAGAAGATCGTCATTCGTGAACGTGACTTTTTCCTCACAAGCATTAACTTCTTGAGGAGTGGACTTGATGATCTTTTTCAAATATGGTGCCAACAATAGGTCATCACTCTTTTCTTTCCCTTCGTCAGCATGGAAACAAGAGGCATCGATACCCCGATAGAAAATCTTCATGCGGAACCAACTTGGTAAAAACTCCTCCAAGGTCACTGGATTTCGTGGTTTTTGAGAGTGGTGTACCTCCTCTTTTGCTTTCTTTAAGTGATTAACCGGATTCCATCTCCTTGGTCTTTTTACCATCATTTTCCTTGTTGGTAGTTGTACTGATTCTTTTTGCGGGCTCCTTCTGTGGTGCCTACGATGAGTCACCAACTTCCAACCATCAACATCATCAGGTTGATTGACTTCAACTTTGTCGTTCTCCAGTAATTCTTCATCTTTACTTTCTTTAAAACCACATAATTCATCCGGACCGAATGAGCCAAAGGTGATAGAGACTTGGTTTGTGCTTGCTTTCTCATCTTCAAGCACGATCTTCTTTTCACGAGCCAAGTCCATAACTTTGTCCTTGAAGACAAAGCACTTCTCCAGAGGGTGGCTCACTTGTTTTCCCAGCCTCATTTGGTTGCTTCATCTCCGGAAGCTCAATGAGATTTAACTTGAGGAGTTCTTCAAAAATAGCCGGCACATCAGAATCCAGAAATGGGTACTCTTTCTCTTGCATTTCTTTTAGAGTCAACTTTCCACTTGGCTTATCTTGAAAAGAAGAGGATTTCATACTATGCTTCTTGCTCACCTTCGTCGTGAACTTTATAAGTGATATGTTGACATTTATAGCTTCTTTTCTTTTAGGCTTGGGTATGAACTTGCCCCACTTCCTGACTTCTTACTTATTGTTCCCTTTGCGAGGTTCATAGATGGGCAGCCTTTCATTTCCAGCAGAGGCCATGATCAATTCCATGTCATGGGCACGATTTGTAAGTTCATCATATGTGCTAGGCTTGATACCTTGCAAGATGTAGCACAATCCCCAATGCATGCCTTGGATGCACATCTTTATGCCCGAAGCTTCACTAAGCCTGTCTTTGTAGTTGAGGCTTGCATTCCTCCAACGATTGATAAAGTCGATAACTGGTTCACCCTTTCGTTAACGAGTATTTGTAAGTTCTAGTCATACTCACAGTATGTCTCGTGCTATAAAAGCGATTGAGAAATTCTTGCTCTAGTTGATCCCAGCTATCAACAGATCCAGCCTCGAGGTATGTGTACCAGTCAAAAGCATTTCTTTTTAGCTAGCGGACAAACTGCTTGATGAGGTAATTTCCATAAGTACCAGCGTTGTTGCATATCTCAACAAAGTGCGCCACATGTTGCTTTGGAATTCCTTTACCATCAAACTGTTGAAACTTTGGAGGTTGATAGCCAGTAGGCATCTTTAACATATCGATCCTTGCAGGGTACGGCTTTGCGTATGTAAGGGAGGACTTGGCAGCAACTTTATATTTATTCTTAATAGTTCCTTCAATGAACTCCTTCAGTTGATCGATGGGAATTATCCCTTCAGATGAGACAGGGATAGCCTTAGCCTCAAGGATATAAATCTGAAATAATAAATCTCAGCATCTTGTCGCTGTTTTTGAAGCTGAGAAAGAATAATGGAGACAACCCATTATCGACTACTTATGCTATGGGATACTTCTAGAAAATCCGAGGAGAAGGACTAAAATTCGTCGTCATGCACCTCGCTTTCTTTACTACAAAGATACTCTATACAGAAGGTCATTCGAGGGAGTACTCTTGCGATGCTTAGGGGAAGAAGAAGCACTCCAAGCTTTGCAAGAGGCACATTCTGGGGTATGTGGGTCACATCAGCCTGGACCAAAGCTCCACTTCCATATACAAAGGATGGGATATTATTGGCCAATGATGGTAAAAGATTGCTTGGACTATGCTCGACGATGCAAGGCTTGTCAATTCCATACGAATTTTATTCATCAACCTCCTGAAGTGTTGCACCCAACTGTTGCATCCTGGCCGTTTGGCGCTTGGGGATTGGATGTTGTTGGACCACTGCCAAAGTCCTCTGGTGGTCACCTATACATCTTGGCTGCAACTGACTACTTCTCAAAATGGGCTAAAGTTGTTGCTCTTAAGGAAGTAAAGAAGGAAAATTTGCAAGTTTTATCCGAGTAAACATTATCTATCACTTTGGCATTCCTCGTTACATAATAACGGATAATGGCAAGCCGTTCGACAATAGGTTTATGAACAAGATTTGTGAACTCTTTGGCTTCAAGCAACGTAACTCTTCTACGTACAATGCTGCCGCCAATGGTCTAGCCGAGGCATTCAACAAGACTCTATGCAACTTGTTAAAGAAAGTCGTCTCCAAATCCAAACAGGATTGTCATGACCATATGGAGGAAGCTTTGTGGGCATATAGGACAACTCACCACATGGCAACACAAGCGACCCTTTATGCACTCGTTTATGGAGTTGAAGTCGTCTTGCCATACGAGCGTCAAATACCTTCATTACGATTAGCTATTCAAGAAGGCATCATTGATGAAGAAAATGCTCGACTTCGATTAGCAGAGTTGGAGGCTCTCGATGAGATAAGGTTGGAAGCTCAAAAGCATCTTGAATGTTATCAAGATCGATTGTCTCGCGCCTTTAATAAAAGATTTTGCCCAAGATCCTTTCAAGTAGGAGATCAAGTCCTTGCCATAAGAAGATCCATTATTACTTTCCATAAACATGTAGGGAAGTTCACTTCAAAATGGGATGGGCCATATGTCGTGCAAGAAGCTTATTCAAGTGGAGCTTACAAGCTGGTTGATGTAGATGGTATGAGAATCAGCTCTATCAATGGTAAGTTTTTGAAGAAGTATTATCCTTGAAGTTGCAACGCTCCTTGACGCATGAACCTAAACTGTATGTTCCTACACTCCTGGCCCGCATGAGTCTAAACTTTGTACGGCCCACAACCAAAAATAAAACAAAAAAAAAAGGTCCGCTAGGTTGAAAACCTCGAAAGAGGCAGCTAGGCAAAAGTTAGGACATAAATAAAAATACCCATTCTGAACTACGGTATGACTTGATCCTCTTCACCGAGGTACTTAGGCAGCTTAGAGTTTTATTCTGAGTCCAGTCTCATAAGTTAAAAATATACATAACCCCCAATCATTATCCGAATGAAGTACGATGGAATATAATTCATTCAATTTGCATTTGAAAATCGAGCTGATATACCATTCTTCTGTTAAACTTTGGATCCCATTTGATTTAAAGGGGTCAAGCCGCTATGGTAAATTAGTGTCTGTAATGAAATGATTAATATCTTCTAGGGGGCTGCCAAGCATTTGCATTGAAGTCCGAGAATTCGTTATGCTTTCATGTTATCCAAACCTTCAAGTTATTGTTTTTTGGCAAGCCTTCACGACGTTTCAAATTCAGTGAGACTTGAACCCAAGACATTTGGTGAGAATGAAGCTCTTGAATTTAAACTTTTGGCAATTAAAAAGGTGTTGCGATCTCGAGGCTACCTACATCAAGATACAAAAGTTTTGATTAAGTCGCGCAAATCTGAAATCGTCGCTGTGTCAAAATTTAGTATTGACTTCGAACTATCATCTGACACTATCCTTAAGGTATTAAATTTTATATTTTGGATATGTTTCGGATTTGGAAGTTTAGTTTCCAATAGATCAAACGGTTCATGATTTTGACATTCCTACATCAAGATATAAAAGTTTTGGTGAAGTCGCACAAATCTGAAATAGTCGTCGTGTCAGAATTTAGTATTGACTTCGAACTATCATCTGAAACTATCCTTAATATATTAAATTTTATGTTTGGGATATGCTTTAGATTTTAAAGTTTAGTTTCCAATAGATCAAACGGTTCGTGATTTCGACGTTCCTAGATAAATCCTACAAGTTGAACTAACCTCAAGGATATATGTCTACAATTTGTAAACATATAACTTTTATTGGAATTAAATCCGTAAAATAATTTGGACGATATTTTAAATTCAAGATATATTAGTTCAAATAAACTTATTGTATTAATATCATTGAATTAATTACATAAGTTCAATATATATAGATTAAATAAATAAGTCTTAATCCATTAAGCTAGCCCATTTAATTGGGCTAAAGTGATAAGCCCACCTCATTAAGCCCAAGATGTCATCTTCCTAGAGGCCTAAATTGGTGCTACGTGACATATGACGTGGCACGCCAAGTCAAGCGGAAGAGCCAAGAGAATTATGCCACGTGTCCAAATGACAAGGCATGCCAAGTCACATTAAAAGATTAATGAAATCACGCCACGTGTGCAAGTGACATGTTCTGGCTAATCAAATGTGGCTTTGTCATACTTCGATTTGATTGGTCGGAAAGAATTTGTTCTTATCATAACTTTTCCCTCCCACAACTATAAATATGGGTTTTCATAACCCAGAAAAGACACCAAAAGTTATAACAAGAAGCAAGAGAGAGCTCGTGGATCAAATGCCGTAAATTTCTCTACAAGTTTCAAGCTTTAAGAAATCAAGTTCAAGTTCAAGAAATCAAGTTCAAGCTCAAGAACGAAGATCAAGTCAAGATTTAGGGAGTACGAGTTCAAATCAAAGTTCGTGCTAGTTGAATTCAAGATCATGACTTGATCAAGCTAGTAATTTGAGTGTACAATCTCTATGAATATAGATTCAAGATCAAGCTCAAATCCCCTTGAATTTATTTACTATTGAAAAGAAGAATCATAGGATTCATAGAGATTGTACACTCAAATTACTTGAAATAAAATACTACGATTGTTGCGATATTTTTCGGTATCGATTATTTTCTCGGGCCAAATTTATTGTCTACAAATTCTGGCACGCCCAGTGGGACGATCTCTACCACTCATCTCAACTTCTCAATCACCAAAGTACAAGAACATTGACATGGCTTAAAAGAAAATCAACTCCAGTTCAACTTCCACCAAGGCTGCTAATTTCAGGTTCTATGCTGATGTGGAAAGCATCCTCGATGTTACTTTTGGAAGCTTTGGACCAGTTACGAGGACCAAAGCAAGATCATTAGGACAATAAGAACCCTAAGTGCCGTCCGCATCAGCCCCTGTTTTTGGATCTTCATCCTCAAAAGGAGCAAGAGCTTTTACATATGCACGCGAAGGAGGAAGCGATGTTGCTGAAAAGATCAAGAAAACTCTTGCTCTGCTTGACCTCTCCGGATCCAAGCACTCTACTGTGAAGGAAGATAATGATGCTTCAAGTGATGGATCCTCCCCACTTACACCACATAGCGTGAGCCAATCAAGGATCAATCTGTGTGAAAATCCATGCTACTCTCCATCGTCCACGACAATCATGCAAGCCATGGGGACAAACACTTCATCTGTGGAGGAGCAGTTGGCAAACTTGACGGAAGCAATCGCTGGCTTGACCAAGTGCATGCAAAATCAAGATGCTAGAATCGACAAGCTAACAAATAAGGTGGGAATCATGATGGAAGAAGAATCCATCCATGCACTTGGCAAACTCCTAGAAGTTCAAAAGATTGATCCTCCCCCACGACAAGTTGCATCCGCTAAGGAAATTCTAGTCTCTTCGGAAGGGATGACTCCAATCAATCAACTAAAGGAGTTCATTGAAGGGACTATAAAAAACAAATATGAAGTTGCTTCCAAGTCCTCCTTTAACTACGCAAAGCCGTACTCTTCAAGGATCGATATGTTGAAGATGCCTGCTGGCTATCAACCTCCAAAATTTCAACAGTTCGATGGCAAAGGAAATCCAAAGCAACATGTGGCGCACTTCGCTGAGACATGCAACAATGCTGGGACTTATGGAGATTACCTCGTCAAGCAGTTTGCCCGCTCATTAAAAGGAAATACTTTAGATTGGTATACGGACCTCGAGTATGGATATGTTGATAGTTGGGATCAACTAGAGCAAGAATTCCTCAATCACTTTTATAGCACGAGACGTACTGTGACTATGACAGAACTTACAAATACTCATCAACGAAAGGGTGAATCATTTATCGACTTTATCAATTGTTGGAGGAATGCAAGCCTCAACTGCAAAGATAGTCTTAGTGAAGCTTAGGGCATAGAGATATGCATCCAAGGCATGCATTGAGGATTGCGCTACATCTTGCAAGGTATCAAGCCTAGCACATTTGAAAAACTTGCAACTCGTGCCCATGAAATGGAATTGAGCATGGCCTCTGCTAGAAATGAAAGGTTGCCCATCTAAGAACCTCGCAAGGGGAACGACAAGCAAGAAGTCAGGAAGTGGCGCAAGTTTGTACCCAAGCCTGAAAGCAAAGAAGTTATGAATGTCAACACATCACCTATAAAGTTCACGACGAAGGTGAGCAAGAAGCAGAGTATGAAATCCACTTCTTTTCAAGATAAGCCAAGTGGAAAGTTGACTCTAAAAGAAATGCAAGAGAAAGAGTACCCATTTCTGGATTCTGATGTGCCAACTATTTTTGAAGAACTCCTCGAGTTAAATCTCATTGGCCTTCCGGAGATGAAGCGACCAAATGAAGCTAGGAAAACAAATGACCCAAATTGCTGCAAATACCATCGACTTGTAAGCTACCCTCTGGAGAAGTGCTTTGTCTTCAAGGAAAATGTTATGGACTTGGCTCGCGAAAAGAAGATCGTGCTTGAAGATGAGAAAGCAAGCGCAAACCAAGTATCTATCACCTTTGGCTCATTCAGTCCGGATGAATTATGTGGTTTTAAAGAAAGTAAAGATGAAGAATTACCGGAGAACGACAAAGTTGAAGTCAATCAACCTAATGATGATGAAGGTTGGACATTGGTGACTCATCGTAGGCACCACAGAAGGAGCCCACGAAAAGAATCAGTAGAACAACCAACAAGGAAAATGATAGTAAAAAGACCAAGGAGATGGAATCCGGTTAAGCACTTAAAGAAAGCAAAAGTGGAGGTGCACCACTCTCAAAATCCACGAAATCCAGTGACCTTGGAGGAGTTTTTACCAAGTTGGTTCCATATGAAGATTTCCCATAGGGGTATCGATGCCTCTTGTTGCCATTCTGACAAAGGGAAAGAAAAGAATGATGACCTACCATTGGCAACATCTTCGAAAAAGCTCATCGAGTCCACTCCTCAAGAAGTTAACACGTGCGAGGAAAAGGTTAAGTTCACAAATGACGACCTTCTACTAGTTGACACTCTTCATAACCGCCTGTTGTACCCGGTTGTCTATGTGCGTGATGAAAGGGTAAATCAAATTTTGGTTGATGGACGATCCTCAGTGAACATCTTGCCAATTTGCACTGTGAAAGAACTTGGTATTCCCATGAACGAACTCTCGGAAAGTCATGTGATGATACAAGGATTCAACCAAGGGGGGCAAAGAGCCATAGGTGCGATCAGGTTGGGAATCATGATTGAAGATATGCAATCAAGTGCATAGTTGCATGTAATCGATGCAAAGACTTCATGCAACATCTTCCTCGGAGGGCCTTCGATACATGAGAATAAAGTAGTTCCATCTACCTACCATCAATGTTTGAAGTACTACAAGGGTGAAGTCAAGAAGAAGATAGTTGCTGATGATGAGCCATTCACCGAGGCTGAGTCACACTTCACTGATGCAAAGTTCTACTTGAAGAACTGCATTGTGAAGGAGCTAAAAACTGATGATGGCTTGAAAAGCAAGAATGATGAGCCCACAACTAAAAGAGCTGAGGTGATTGCTGGTAGAGCCAAAGCTGTTACTAAGGAAGTACAACCCAACGCGAATAAATCTCATAGAGGGGATATTGTATCTTATGGCAAGAAAGTAAGTCATGCACTCCAATATGTTCCTAAAATAAAGAAAGATGAAGGCGAATCATCTAATCTCCAAACTAACATGCTAAAGGAGTTAACTCTTCCGGTAAAACGAATTGAGGCAGTAAAGTTGTCCTCAAAGCCACTTGCAGGGTTTGTAGCCCAAAATTGTTTGCAGATTGTGGCACTCCCTACAAAGCGAATAGATAAAGGTTTTGATCCTAATGCTTACAGGCTATTTGCAAAAGCTGGATACAATCCCAATGGGCCATCAATGTTAGGGAAGCTCCCATCAAAAGATGCGACGAGGCAACCACGTGAAGGTTTGGGATACAAGCAACCGTCACCAGTGCGCATCTCCATAAGAAGGGCGAGCATCAATTATATCACTATAGAAGACGAATCTGCCACTTCTAATAGGCCATCAGTCTTTGATCGACTTGGAAAATTAATTGTGAGACATTCTGTATTTGAGAGACTGGGTCCATTAAAGAAGGGGAACAAGTTCCAGAGAAATTTTCAAAGCATAAGAACACCCTCTTCGCCCAAAACTCAGAAGATCTCTAAGGATTTCCAAAGTTTGGTTCCTTCTAGAATGAGGCGGCAAACAAAACTTGTGGTTTCATACAAAGAAGTACTGAAAGGTAAAGCCATATACTATGGTCTACACTAAGAAACGTGGCAAAGATGAAGAAAGTGTGGGTTCTTTGTATCATGTTACTATATCTTCAGTGGAGAATAATGCAGAATTGGAGGATGTTTCACCGTGTTATCATATATCCTTCAACGATGGGGACTCTCAAGAATATGAAGATGCGGAAAATACTCCACCTGAACTTGAAGAAGGAGTGAAGACTATAGTTGATGCCTTAAAAGAAGTTAACCTTGGCACTGATGAAGAACCAAGACCCACCTACCTAAGTGCTTTACTAGAAGTTGATGAAGAAAGTACTTATATTGAGTTACTCAAAGAGTTCAGGGATGTCTTTTCTTGGATCTACAAAGTGATGCCTAGCTTGGACCCGAAAGTAGCAGTCCATCACCTTGCCATGAAGAATGGTGCTCACACTGTTAAACAAGCCCAAAGGCGCTTTAGGCCGGACTTGGTTCCCTTGATTGAAACCGAAGTTAACAAACACATCGAAGCTGGATTTATTCGTGAAGTTAAATACCCAACATGGGTTACAAGTGTTGTCCTTGTAAGGAAGAAAAATGGCTAGATTCGAGTATGCGTTGACTTCAGGGATCTCAACAATGCGTGCTCGAAATATGACTTTCCGCTTCCTATTCCAGAGCTGATGATCGATGCTACTACTGGGTACGAGGCAAAGTCATTTATGGACTGTTCGTCGGGCTATAACCAAATTCGTGTGGCGCCAAAAGATGAAGAGCTTACTGCATTCCGTACCCCCAAGGGCATTTATTGCTATAAGGTAATGCCTTTTGGCTTGAAGAACGATGGTACTACTTACCAAAGGGCTATGCAAAATATTTTTGATCATTTTCTCCACAAGAATTTCGAATGCTATGTTGATGACTTGGTGGTAAAATCAAGAGAGAAGAGCGACCACTTGAAAGACTTGAGAATGGTGTTCGAGTTGCTCTGGAGGTACCAGCTTAGGATGAATCCATTGAAATGTGCCTTTGGAGTTACTTCTGAAAAGTACCTTGGTTTCATTGTCCGACATAGAGGGATCAAAATTGATAAAACCAAAGTAGATGCAATCTTGAAAATGCTTGAGCCTCGGGATATTCACGAATTGAAAAGTCTGCAAGGAAAGTTAGCGTACATTAGGAGATTCATCTCAAACCTAGCTGGGAGGTACCAACCATTCAGCCACCTTATGAAGAAAGGTGTCCCTTTCAAATGGGACCAAGCGTGTAGCAATGCCTTTGAGAGCATTAAATCCTACTTGATGAAGCCTCCAGTTTTAGCAGCCCCTATACTTGGAAAGCCGTTGAAACTATATATTTTAGCACAAGAAAATTCTATTGGAGCGCTATTGGCCCAAGAAAATAGCGAGGGGAAAGAAAACTCTCTTTAATACTTGAGCAGGATGATGACACCAAACGAGCTGAATTATTCGCTAATTAAAAAGTTGTGTTTGGCGCTAGTCTTCTCAATTCAAAAGTTGAAGCACTACTTTCAAGCTCATATTGTCCGTTTTGTTTCTAAGGCAAATCCTATCAAGTTCGTGATGTCAAAACTTGTTCTTAGTGATCGACTAGCGAGATAGTGACTCCAATTTCAACAATTCGAGATTTTGTACATCCCTCAAAAGGCTGTAAAAGGACAAGTATTGGCAGACTTCTTGGCAGAAAATCCGATACCTGATGACTGGGAGCTAACTGACGAACTACCTGATGAGGACGCAATGGTCGTTGAAGTTCAACCTCCATAGAAGATGTACTTTGATGGTGCTGCACATCGTGGAGGAGCTGGTGCTGGCGTAGTATTTGTCACTTCTCAAGGTGAAGTCTTGCTCTACTCCTTCACCTTGACACAACTCTGTTCCAACAATATTGCTGAGTATCAAGCATTAATACTTGGGCTTGAAATGGCCGTTGATATGAAGCAATTGCAATTGCAAGTCTTTGGTGACTCCCAATTAGTGTCAATCAGCTTTTAGGTAGTTACAAGGTCAAGAAGCCTAAACTACGCCCATATCATGATTACGCTAAAATATTAATGAGGTGACTAGGTGATGTGACTATTCAGTATGTGCCAAGAAAAGTAAATAAGAAGGCCGATGCTTTAGCTGCCCTAGCTTCATCGTTAACCCTGCCTGATCAAGCGCAAGTTATTGTCTGCCAAAAATGGGTAGTACCGCTGCCAAATGAGGCTGAAGGTGAAGAAAACGAACTCAAGCATATTGTCGCTGTTTTTGAAGTTAAGAAATAAGAATGGCGACAACCCATTATCGACTAGTTATGCTATGGGATACTTCTAAAAGATCCGAGGAGAAGGACTGAAATCCGTTGTCGTGCACCTCGCTTCCTTTACTATAAAGATACTCTATATAGAAGGTCATTCGAGGGAGTACTCTTGCGATGCTTAGGGGAAGAAGAAGCACTCCAAGCTTTGCAATAGGCACATTCTGGGGTATGTGGGTCACACCTGTCTGGACCAAAGCTTCACTTCCATATAAAAAGGATGGGGTATTATTGGCCAATGATGGTAAAAGATTCCTTGGACTACGCTTGGATTAAAATAAAATAAAATTCAAGATTAAGCTCAGAGGCTCTTTTATTTACTATTGAAAAGAAGAATCAGAGGATTCATAAAGATTGTAACACTCAATTATTTGAAATAAAATACACGATTGTTGCAATATTTTTCGGTCTTGATTTTATTTTTCTTGACGCAAATTTATTGTCTACAAATTCTGGTAGACAATACATTGCGTCAAGAAAATAACCGAGACCGAAAAATATTGCAACAATCGTAGTATTTTATTTCAAATAATTGAGTGTTACAATCTCTATAAATCCTTTAATTCTACTTTTCAACAGTAAATAAAAGAGCCCTTGAGCTTAATCTTGAATTTTAATTTATTTTAATGCAAGTGCTTGAGACTTAATCTTGATCTTGACGTATTTTTAATCCAAGGGCTTGCAGCTTGTTCTTGAATCTTTGTCTTGATCTTTTAATCCTTAGAATACTTGAATGCTTGTAGCTTTTGGAGATATATGCAGCGTTTGATCCACGAGCTCCCTCTTACTTCTTGTTATAACTTTTGGTCTCTTCTGAATTATAAAGACCCTTATTTATAGTTGTGGGAGGGAAGAGTTTTGATAAGAACAAACTCTTTCCGACCAATCAAATTGAAGTTTGACAGGGCCACATTTGATTGGCCAGAACATGTCACTTGCACACGTGGCGTGGTTTTATTGGTCTTTTAATTTGGCTTGGCATGCTTTGTCATTTTGACACGTGGCACAATCCTGTTGGTTCTTTCATTTGATTTGGCGTGCCACGTCATTTGACACGTGGCACCAAAATGGGCCTTTAGGAAGAGAGCATCTTGGGCTTAATGAAGTGGGCTCATCATTTTAGCCCAATTACTAGCCCAATGGATTAAGACTTATTTATTTATTCCATATATATTGGACTTATATAGTTAATTCAATTATATTAGCCCATAATATTTATTTGGACCAATATATCTTGAATCTTAAAATATAATCCAAATTATTTTATAGATTTAATTTTAGTAGATTCATATGCCTACAAATTCCCCCTACTTCAAGACCCGTCGAGGCGTAGATGTTTAAAACCCGAACCTGGCCTTGAAGTACGGATTAATCCTGACATATTCCTTTGGATGATAACTTAGATAAGAAGTAACTTTTTACACTTGAATTATCTCAAAGCAGAACCACACTGGACTATGTAGTACGTCCAATATTGCTTTTAAAGTAGCCTTCTAACTTATCAATTCAAATAATGGCCTCACTTATGTACTAAAGTTAACATCATGTTCTTTCAAGATTATTATTCTTGCAATTGAAGCCTTGTAGTTAATTGTGCCAACTTGATCCAGTCAACACACATGTTATTAACTAAACAAATATGAAACCATCATAACATCGGACAACATCTCATTTACTAATTCCTTACAAAAGCCACCTACACATTTCTTTGACACAAACGAACACACCGCTATTAATTGGTGGCCTTGTCCATATGGAATTAATTTTGTTAGAGTCCAATAGAGAATGGAATTGCTTAACCAATTCCGACTTGGGCACGGAAGATTTAGTCACTGTCGCTACAACAATCCCACACCGAACATGGATTGTTATTGCCTCCTCTCCTAAATCTATATAAAGGACTGTGCTCATATTTGTTGAGCATCAATTCGTAATATTTGCAAGCCACTTTAGTCTAGTTTTGTGGACTCGAAAGCATTGACGCGAAGGTAATTTTTTCTTTTTTTCTTGTGCTTTCTTCTTTGTTTTATTTGTTGTTTCTTTTTTCTTTTTAGAAGTAACTTCGTCCAACTACGAAGTACTTTAAAAGTTCGAGACGAAAACCTTTAAAAGTTTACGACGAATACCTTAAATATTTGCGGGGAAGACCCATAAAAGTTCGCGCGAAAATCCCTAAAATCTCGTGGTCAAGATCTTTAAAAGTTCACAGTAAAGACCTTTATAAGTTCGCGGTGAAGACCTTTAAAAGCACGCGATGAAGACTTTTAAAAATTCGTGGCGAAGACCCTTAAAAGTTCGCATAAAGATCATTAAAAGCTCATGGTCAAGATATCTAAAACTTCACGGTGAATACCTTTAAAATTTATGGAGAAGACCCATAAAAGCTTGCAATGAAGACCTTTAAAATTCGTGGCGAAGATCCATAAAAGTTTGCGTAAAGATTCTTAAAAGCTCGCGGTCAAGACCTCTAAAATTTCATAGTGAAGACCTTTAAATGTTTGTGGTTGGGACCTTTAAAAGCACGCGATGAAGACTTTTATAAAAATCGTGGTAGAAATCTTTAAAAGTCGGCAGTAGGGACTCTTTAAAGTTCGTCACTAACACCTTCACAAGCACCTTTAAAAGTTCGAAACATACTCCAAAACGTTTGGAACGAAATCCGAATGTCTTTAAAGGTTTGAGACGAACACCTTTAAAAGTTCGCAATAAAAAACCTTTAAAAAGCCCGACTGCCTTTAAAAGTTCGAGACGAATACCTTTAAAATCTCAAGATAAACACCTTTAAAAGATCAAAACATACGCCTTTTAAAAGTTCGGAACGAAAATCTTAAAAATCTGAATGCCTTTAAAAGTTTGAGACGATCGCCTTTAAAAGTTCGAGACGAATACCTTTAAAATCTCAAGATAAACACCTTTAAAAGATCAAAACATACGCCTTTTAAAAGTTCGGAACGAAAATCTTAAAAATCTGAATGCCTTTAAAAGTTTGAGACGATCGCCTTTAAAAGTTCGAGACGAATACCTTTAAAATCTCAAGATAAACACCTTTAAAAGATCAAAACATACGCCTTTTAAAAGTTCGGAACGAAAATCTTAAAAATCTGAATGCCTTTAAAAGTTTGAGACGATCGCCTTTAAAAGTTCGAGACGAATACCTTTAAAATCTCAAGATAAACACCTTTAAAAGATCAAAACATACGCCTTTTAAAAGTTCGGAACGAAAATCTTAAAAATCTGAATGCCTTTAAAAGTTTGAGACGATCACCTTTAAAAGTTCGCAACGAGAACCTTAAAAATTTGAATGCCTTTAAATGTTCGAGACGAACACATATAAATGTTTGCAACGAAAACTTTTTTAAAAAAACACCTTCAGAATTATCCCGGACAACATTTTAAACCAGCTTTATATTGCACCACGCTGGCAATTTCAGATTTGCGCAATCTCATCAAATTATTTGTATCTTGGCGTAGATACGTTGAAATTACGAACCGTTTAGTTTTTTGGAAACTAAACTTCAAAATCTAAAATATTTCCAAAATGTGGGATTTAATACCTTAAGGATAGTTTCAGATAATATTTCGAAATCAACTTAAAATTTCGACACGCTGACGATTTCAAACTTGCGTGACTTCACCAAAACTCTTATATCTTGATGTAGAAATGTTGAAATCATGAACCGCTTGATTTTATGAAAAATAGACTTCGGGATATAGGACATATCCAAAATTCGGAATCAAACAATTTGAGAATCGTCCCATATATTATTTGGAATCTAACTTTAGATTCCGACACGTTGACAGTTTCAGATTTGGCGCGACTTAGCCAAAACTTTTATATCTTGATGTAAGACTATAGAAATCATGAACCATTTAATTTTATGAAAACAAGACTTCAAAATCTAAAATATTTTCAAAATGTAGGATTTAATACCTTAAGGATTGTTTCAGATAGTATTTCGAAATCAACATTGGATTTTAATATACCGACAATTTCGAATTGGCGCGACTTTGCCAAAACTTTTATGTTTTGGTATGGAAGCCCCGGGATCACAAGACGTCTTTCTTACTATCAATCAAAATTCAATATCTCCATTCTCACCCAATATCTTGGGTTCAAGTCTCACTGAATTTGAAACATTGTGCCAAGAAATCTTTCTTCTTATATTTATGTTCCCTTTTGATGCCTCTCTTTCTCCTCCCCCCTTTTTTGGCAGTGAGCGAATATGAAGTCCAACAAACTTGAAGGTTATGCGAACATGAAGACATAGCAAATCCCCAGACTTTGATGCAAACATTGTCATCATTTCAGTGAAAACACTATTTTACCATAGCAGCTTGCCCCCTTTAAATCAAATGGGACCCAAAGTTTAACAGAAAATGGTATCTCAGCTCGATTTTCAAGTGCTGATTGAATGAATTACATTCCATCGTATTTCATTCGAACAACGATTGGGACACTATGTATCTTTTGAAATCATGCGACTGAACTCAGAATGAAACTCTAAGCTGCCTACGTACCTCGGTGAAGAGGATTAAGTCATACCGTAGTTCAGAATGGGTGATTTTTTATTTTTATTTTTTTTATGTCCTAACTTTTGCCTAGGCCGTCTCTTTCGAGGTTTTCAACCTAGCGGACTCTTTTTTTTATATGTCCTAACTTTTTCCAAGGACGCTTCTTTCGAGGTTTTCAACCTAGCAGACTCTTTTTTTTTATATGTCTTAACTTTTACCTAGGCCGCCTCTTTCGAGGTTTTCAACCTAGCGGACTCTTTTTCTTTAGAGGGCCGTACACAGTTTAGACTCATGCAGGCCAGGAGTGTAGGAACATGCAGTTTAGGATCGTGCATCAAGGAGCATTGCAACTTCAAGGATAATACTTCTTCAAAAACTTGCCATTGATAGGGCCGATTCTCATACCATCTGCATCAACCAGCTTGTAAGCCCCACTTGAATAAGCATCTTGCACAACATATGGCACATCCTATTTTGAAGTGAACTTTCCTAGAGGTTTATGGGAAGTAATAATGGGTCTTTTTATGGCAAGGACCTTATCTCCTACTTGAAAGGATCTTGGGCGAACTCTTTTATTGAAGGCGCGAGACAATCGAGCTTGATAACATTCAAGACTTTGTTGACCTTCAAACCTTTTCTCATCAAGAGCCTCTAACTCTGCTAATCGAAGTCGATCATTTTCTTCATCAGTTATGCCTTCTTGAATAACTAATCATAATGAAGGTATTTGACACTCGAGGGGCAAGACGGCTTCAACTCCATAAACGAGTGCATAAGGGGCCGATTGTGTTGGCGTGCAGTGAGTTGTCCTATATGCCCACAGAGCTTCCCCCATACAGTCATGCCAATCCCGTTTGTATTTGGAGATGACTTTCTTTAACAAGTTGCATAGAGTCTTGTTGAATGCCTCGTCTAGACCATTGGCGGCAGTATTATACATAGAAGAGTTACGTTGCTTGAAACCAAAGAGTTTACAAATCTTGTTCATTAACCTATTGTCGAACGGCTTTCCATTATCCATTATTATGTAACAAGGAATGCCAAAGCGATAGATAATGTTTACTCGGATGAAACTTGCAACATTTTCCTTCTTTACTTCTTTAAGAGAAACAATTTCAGCCCATTTTGAGAAGTTGTCAGTTGTATCCAAGATGTATAGGTGCCCACCAGAGGACTTTGGCAGTGGCCCAACAACATACAATCCCCAAACGTCAAACGGTCAGGATGCAACAGTCGGGTGCAATACTTCAGGAGGTTGATGAATAAAATTTGCATGGAATGGACAAGCCTTGCATCTTCGAGCGTAGTCCAAGCAATCTTTTACCATCGTTGGCCAATAATATCCCATCCTTTTCATATGGAAGTGGAGCTTTGGTCCAGACTGATGTGACCCGCATACCCCAGAATGTGCCTCTTGCAAAGCTTGGAGTGCTTCTTCTTCCCCTAAGCATCGCAAGAGTACTCCCTCGATTGACCTTCTGTATAGAGTATATTTGTAGTAAAGGAAGCGAGGTGCATGACGACGGATTTCAATCCTTCTCCTCGGATTTTCTGGAGGTATCCCATAGCATAAGTAGTCGATAATAGGTTGTCGACATTCTTCTTTCTCAGCTTCAGAAACAGCGACAAGATCCTTGAGTTCATTTCCTTTACCTACAACCTCATTTGGCAGCTGTACTACCCATTTTTGGCAGACAGTAACTTGCGCTTGATCAGGCAGGGTTAATGATGAAGCTAGGGCAGCTGAAGCATCAGGCTTCTTATTTTCTTTCCTTGGCACATGTTGAATAGTCATGTCACTGTCCCATCCCATTAAATTTTTACCATAATCATGATATGGGCGTAGTTCAGGTTTCTTGACCTCGTAACTACCTAAAAGCTGGTTGATCACCAACTGAGAGTCACCAAAGACTTGCAATTGCAACTGTTTCATTTCGACAGCCATTTCAAGCCTAAGTATTAGTGCTTGATACTCAGCAACGTTGTTAGAGCAGAGTTGCGTCAACGTAAAAGAGTAGGGCAGAACATCACCTTGCGAAGTGACAAATACTATACCAGCACCAGCTTCTCCACGATGTGCAGCACCATCAAAGTACATCTTCCATAGAGGTTGAACTTCAATGACCATTGCGTCCTCATCAGGCAGTTCATCAGCTAGCTCTCAATTATCAGGTATAGGGTGATCTACCAAGAAGTGTTCCAATGCTTGTCCTTTTACATCCTTTTGAGGGATGTACAAAATCTCGAATTGTTGAAATTGGAGATACCATCTCGCTAGTCGATCACTAAGAACAGGTTTTGACATCACGAACTTGATGGGATTTGCTTTAGAAACAAGACGAACAACATGAGCTTGAAAGTAGTGCTTCAACTTTTGAATTGAGAAGACTAGCGCCAAACACAACTTTTCAATTGGCAAATAATTCAGCTCGTTTGGTGTCATCATCCTGCTCAAGTATTAAAGAGAATTTTCTTTCCCCTCACTATTTTCTTGGGCCAACAACGCTCCAACAGACCTTTCTTGTGCTGAAATATATAGTATCAGCGGCTTTCCAAGTATAGGGGCTGCTAAAATCTGAGGCTCACTTGAAAGGGACACCTTTCTTCATCAGGCGACTGAATGGTTGGCACTTCCCAGCTAGGTTTGAGATGAATCTCCTAAGGTACGCTAACTTTCCTTGCAGACTTTTCAATTCGTGAATATCCTGAGGCTCAGGCATTTTCAAGATTGCATCTACTTTGGCTTGATCAATTTCAATCCCTCGATGTCGGACAATGGAACCAAGGAACTTTTCGGAAGTAACTCCAAAGGCACATTTCAATAGATTCATCCTAAGTTGGTACCTCCGGTGCAACTCAAACACCATTCTCAAGTCTTTCAAGTGGTCGCCCTTCTTTCTTGATTTTACCACCAAGTCGTCCACATAGCATTCGACATTTTTGTGTAGAAGGTCGTCAAAAATATTCTGCATAGCCCTTTGATAAGTAGCACCAGTGTTCTTCAAGCCAAAAGGCATTACCCTGTAGTAATAATACCCTTGGGGGTGCAGAATGCAGTAAGCTCTTCATCTTTTGGTGCCATGCGAATTTGGTTATAGCCTGACGAACCATCCATAAATGACATTACCTCATACCTAGTAGTAGCATCGATCACCAGCTCTGGAATAGGGAGCGAGAATTCATCTTTGGGACATGCATTGTTGAGACCCCTGAAGTCAATACATACTTGAATCTGGCCATTCTTCTTCCTTACAAGGACAATACTTGAAACCCATGTTGGGTATTTAACTTCCCGAATAAATCCAGCTTTAATGAATTTGTTAACTTTGGTTTCGATCAGGGGAACCAAGTCCGGCCTAAAGCGCCTTTGAGCTTGCTTAACAGGACGAGTGCCACTCTTGACTGCAAGGTGATGGACTTCTACTTTAGGGTCCAAGCCAAGAATTTCTTTGTAACACCAAGCAAATACATCCCTAAACTCCTTGAGTACCTCAATATAAGTGTTTTCTTCATCAACTTCTAGTAAAGCACTTAGGTAGGTGGGTCTTGGTTCTTCACCAGTGCCAAGGTTAACTTCTTTTAAGGCATCAATCGTTGCCTTCACCCCTGCTTCAAGTTTTAGCGGAGCATCTTTTGCATCTTCATCTTCTTGAGGGTCCCCATCGTTGAAGGATATGTGATAACATGGTGAAACATCCTCCAATTTTGCATTATTCTCCATTGAAGATGGAACACCATTCTCGCCTTGTACTGTAACATGATACGAAGAACCCACATTTTCTTCATCTTCGTCATGTTCCTTAGTGTAGATGACAATATATGGCTTTACTTTCAGTACTTCTTTAGATGAAACCACAAGTTTTGTTAGTCGCCTCATTCTAGAAGGAACCAAACTTTGAAAATCCTTAGAGATCTTCTGGATTTTAGGCGAAGCGGGTGTTCTTATGCTTTGCAAATTTCTCTGAAACTTGTTCCCCGTATTTAATGGACCCAATCTCTCAAACACGGAAGTCCTCATAGTTAATTTTCCAAGTCGATCAAAGATAGAAGGCTTGTTAGAAGCGGCAGATTCATCTTCTACAGTGATACAATTAATGCTCGCCCTTCTTATAGAGATATGCACTGGTGACGGTTGCTTGTATCCTAAACCTTCACGTGGTTGTCTCATCGTAGCTTCTGATGGTAGCTTCCCTAACTTTAACGGTTCATTAGGATTGTATCCAGCTTTTGCAAATAGCCTGTAAGCGTTAGGATCAAAACCTTCATCTGTTCGCTTTGTAGGGAGTGCCACGTTCTGCAAATGATTTTGGGCCACAAACCTTGCAAGCAGCATTGAGGACGACTTTACTGCCTCAATTTGTTTGATCGGAAGAGTCAACCCCTTTAGCATGTTAGTTTGGAGATTAGATGATTCACCTTCATCTTTCTTCTTTTTAGGGATGTATTGGAGCGGAGGAGTTACTTTCTTGCCGTGAGACACGATGTTTCCTTTATGAGACTTATTTGGGTTGGGGTGTACCTTCTCAGCAACAGCTTTGGTTTTGTCAGCAACCACCTCAGCGCTCTTAGCCGTGGACTCATCATCCTTCTCATTCATGACATCATCAACTTTTAGCTCCTTCACAATGCGGTTCTTCAAGTAGAACTTTGCATTGGCGAAGTGTGACTCAGCCTTAGTGAATGGCTCGTCATCAGCAATTATCTTCTTCTCGACTTCACCTTCGTAGTATTTCAAACATTGATGGTAGGTAGATGGAACCACTTTATTCTCATGTATCCAAGGCCTTCCAAGCAAGACATTGTATGAAGTCTTTGCATCGATCATATCTAGCCAAAATTTGATTTACCCTTTCATCATGCATATAGCCAACCAGGTACAACGGGCGGTTATGAAGAGTGTCACCTAGTAAAAGTTCGTCATTTGTGAACATAACTTTTTCCTCTCACACGTTAACTTCTTTAGGGATAGACTCGATGAGCTTTTCTGGAGATGGTGCTAATGGTAGGTCATCACTCTTTTCTTCCCCTTTATCAGCATTGCAACAAGAGGCCTCAATACCATCATGGGAAATATTCATGCGAAACCAACATGGCAAATAATCCTCCAAGGTCACTGGATGTCGTGGCTTTTGAGGGTGGTACACCTCCACTTTTGCTTTCCCCAAATGTCTAACTGGATTATGTTTTTTTTGATCTTTTTACTATCATTTTTCTTGTTGGTTATTCTATTGATTCTTTTCAAGGGCTCCTTCTATAGTGCATACGACAAGTCACCAATGTCCAACCTTCATCATCATCAAGTTGATCAACTTCAACTTTGTCGTTCTCCAGTAATTCTTCATCTTTACTTTCTTGAAAACTACATAATTCATCTGGACTGAATGAGCCAAATTTGATAGAGACTTGGTTTTCACTCGCTTTCTCATCTTCAAGCACGATCTTTTTTTCACGGCCAAGTCCATAACTTTGTCCTTGAAGACAAAGCACATCTCCAAAGGGTGGCTCACAAGTCGATGATATTTGAAGTAATTTGGGTCATCAGTTTTCCCAGCTTCATTTGGCCGCTTCATCTCCGGAAGCTCAATGAGATTTAACTCAAGGAGTTCTTCGAAAATGGCTGGCACATTAGAATCCAGAAATGGATACTCTTTCTCTTGCATTTCTTTTAGAGTCAACTTTCCACTTGGCTTATCTTGCAAAGAAGTGGATTTCATACTCTGCTTCTTGCTTACCTTCGTCGTGAACTTTACAGGTGATGTGTTGATATTCATAGCTTCTTTGCTTTCAGGCTTGGGTACGAACTTGTCCCACTTCCTCACTTCTTGCTTGTCGTTCCCCTTGCGAGGTTCATAGATGGGCAGCCTTTCATTTCCAGCAGAGGCCATACTCAATTCCATGTCATGGGCTCGAGTTGCAATTTCTTCAAATGTGCTAGGATTGATACCTTGCAAGATATAGAGCAATCCCCAATGCATGCCTTGGATGCACATCCCTATTCCTGAAGCTTCACTAAGCCTGTCTTTGCAGTTGAGGCATGCATTCCTCCAACGATTGATAAAGTCGATAACTGGTTCACCCTTTCGTTGACGGGTATTTATAAGTTCTATCATACTCACAGTACGTCTCGTGCTATAAAAGTGATTGAGGAACTCTTTCTCTAGTTGATATCAGCTATCAATAAATCCTGCCTCGAGATCTGTATACCAATCAAAAGCATTTCCTTTGAGCAAGCAGACAAACTGTTTGACAAGGTAATCTCCATAAGTCCCAACGTTGTTGCATGTCTCAACGAAAGTGCGCCACATGTTGCTTTGGATTTCCTTTGCCATTAAACTGTTGAAATTTTGGAGATTGATAGCCAGCAGACATCTTCAACATATCGATCCTTGAAGTGTACGGCTTTGCGTAGATAAAGGAGGACCTGGAAGCGACTTCATATTTGTTTTTTATAGTCCCTTCAATGAACTCCTTTAGTTGATTGATTGGAATCATCCCTTCCGAAGAGACTGAAATTTCCTTAGTTGATGCAATTTGTCGTGGGGGAGGATCAATCTCTTGAACTTCTGAGAGTTTGCTAGGTGCATGGATGGATTCTTCTTTCATCAAGATTCCCACCTTATCTGTTAGCTTGTCGATTCTAGTATCTTGATTTTGCATGCACTTGGTCAAGCCAGTGATTGCTTCCGTCAAGTTTGCCAACTGCTCCTTCACGGATGAAGTGTTTGTCACCATCGCTTGCATGATTGTCGTGGACGATGGAGAGTAGCATGGATTGTCACACAGATTGATCCTTGATTGGCTCACGCTATGTGGTGTAAGTGGGGAGGATCCATCACTTAAAGCATCATCATTTTCCTTCATAGCAGAGTGCTTAGATCCGGAGAGGTCAAACAGTGCATGAGTTTTCTTGATCTTTTCAGTAACATCGCTTCCACCTTCGGGTGCGTTTGTGAAAGATCTTGCTCTTTTTGAGGATGAAGATCCAAAAATAGGGGTTGATGCGGATGGCACTTGGGGTGTTTATTGTCCTGACGAGCTTGCTTTACTCCTCGTAACTAGTCCAAAGCTTCCAAAAGTAATATCGAGGATGCTTTCCACATCAGCATAGAACCTGGAATGAGCAGCCTTGGTGGAAGTTGAACTGGAGTTGATTTTCTTTGAAGCCATTTCATTGTTTTTGAACTTTGGTGATTTGAAAAGTTAAGATGAGAGGTAGAGATTGTCTCACTGGGCGTGCCAGAATTTGTAGACAATAAATTGCGTCGAGAAAATAATCGAGACCGAAAAATATTGCAACAATCGTAGTATTTTATTTCAAATAATTGAGTGTTACAATCTCCATAAATCCTCTGATTCTACTTTTTAACAGTAAATAAAAGAGCCCTTGAGCTTAATCTTGAATTTTAATTTATTTTAATGTAAGTGTTTGAGGCCTAATCTTGATCTTGACGTATTTTTAATCCAAGGGCTTGTAACTTGTTCTTGAATCTTCGTCTTGATCTTTTAATCCCTAGAACACTTGAATGCTTGTAGCTTTTAGAGAAATCTGCAGCGTTTGATCCACGAGCTCTCTCTTGCTTCTTGTTATAACTTCTGGTCTCTTCTGAATTATGAAGACCCCTATTTATAGTTGTGGGAGGGAAGAGTTTTGATAAGAACAAACTCTTTCTGACCAATCAAATTGAAGTGTGACAAGGCCGCATTTGATTGGTCAGAACATATCACTTGCACACGTGGCACGATTTCATTGGCCTTTTAATTTGGCTTGGCATGCTTTGTCATTTTGACACGTTGCACGATCCTATTGGCTCTTTTGTTTTACTTGGCGTGCCACGTCATTTGACACGTGGCACCAAAATGGGCCTTTAGGAAGAAGGCATCTTGGGTTTAATGAAGTGGGCTCATCATTTTAGCCCAATTAAATAGGCTAGTCCAGTAGATTAAGACTTATTTATTTAATCCATATATATTGGACTTATATAGTTAATTCAATTATATTAGCCCATAATATTTATTTGGATCAATATATCTTGAATCTTAAAATACAATCCAAATTATTTTATGAATTTAATTTTAGTAAATTTATATGCCTACAAAGCCGCTATAGTAAATTGGTGTCTACAATGAAATGATTAATATCTTCTAGGGGACTGCCAAGCATTTGCATTGAAGTCCGAGAATTCGTTATGCCTTCATGTTATCCAAACCTTCCAGTTTTTTTTTGGGCAAGCCTTCACGACGTTTCAAATTCAGCGAGACTTGAACCCAAGACATTTGGTAAGAATGAAGCTATTGAATTTAAACTTCTAGCAATTAAAAAGGTCTTGCGATCTCGAGGCTTCCCACACCAATATACAAAACATTTGGTGAAGTCGCACTAATTTGGAACTGTCGGCATATTAGAAACCAAAGTCGACTTCGGACTATCATCTGAAAGTATACTTAAGGTATTAAATTTTATATTTTAGATATGTTTTAGACTTTGAAGTTTAGTTTCTAATAGATTAAACGGTTCGTGATTTTGACATTCCTACATCAAGATACAAAAGTTTTGATGAAGTCGCGTAAATCTGAAATCATCGCCGTGGCAGAATTTAGTATTGACTTCGAACTGTCATCTGAAACTATCCGTAAGGTATTATTTTATATTTTGGATATGTTTTAGATTTTGAATTTTAGTTTCTAATATATTAAACGGTTCGTAATTTCGACATTTCTACATCAAGAAATAAAAGTTTTTGTGAAGTCGCGCAAATCTGAAATCGTCTCCGTGTCAGAATTTAGTATTGAATTCTAAATATTATCTGAAACTAGTCTTAAGGTATTAAGTTTTGAATTTTGGATATGTTATATATCTGTAAGTTAAGTTTCCAAAAAATTAAACGGTTCGTGATTCTAGCTTTCCTACTCCAAGATATAATTTTTTTTGTGAGATTGCACAAATCTGAAATTTTCTACATGGTGGAATCTAAAGTTGGTTTCAAAATATTATCTGGGTCGATTCTGAAGGTGTTTAATTCTAAGTTTTGAATACGTTTTAGATATTGAAGTCTAATTTTCGAAAACTTAAACGGTTTGTTATTTGGTCTCTCCTACGACAAGATATGAATCTTTCATTACAAGCGCGTAAAGCTGAAAATTATGCGACTAAGATAAATGTCGGGCAATGTAAAGCAAAAGAGAAGCAATCTTATTTAAGATAAAATAAATATCCACTAGGTCAATCTAACATAAAGATAAAAGAGGATATAATGCTAATAGCCTAATCTAAATAAAACTTGTAGTTGATTAATTCTTGATAGCTAGTCTCTAGGTTCTTCTTCTTCTCCTCCAAATTGGCCGAATCTTCATCAGTCAGCAAATTTACGTTGTCATACGAAGAGACCTCAGTCTCGACAGCTGAAACTTTTGTCTGAATCTATTCAACCTCCTTTTGAGTCGCTTATATAACACCTTCGAGGTTCTCCCTTTCTTGTTGTAATGTATGCAACTTCTTCACAACTCTCTTCGGTTTCTTTTCACTAGAGGAAACTTTTTTGACTTTCTCACTTGCTTCAAATTTGAACGATTCAAGACGCTCCTTAGCTTTGGAAATCAGCTCCAGCTTCTCATCTTGACTCGTCTTATCAGGCAAACTAGATCGCTCTTGGTCATATGAAGCAGCTAGCTCGAAAAGAGAATCCAGTAAACACTCGAATGGAGAAAGATCTAAAATATTCGCCTTTTTCATATCCTCGAAAATCTCAGTAACTTGCTCCCTATAAGGTGAGAGCAGTTCTGCATGAGTTTTGGAAAGTCTGTTGCAAATATCCTCCCAAAGTCCCAAGATGAATTTCTTTTTGTGGTTACAGACAATGCTCTTTCCTTCAAAAATAGATACTATTGTATTTGTCATTGGTGGAATGCGAGTTATCTCATTTAGAGTTTGTCTTTTTAGGGCTTTGTCATGAGGAAGAGATGATGCCTTTAAAAACAACTTCACTTTATATGTAGGCCCTCCAATAGATTCATTACTCACTTGCGGCTTATCATGTGGGGATACCACCGGATGCCCAATGGCATTTAACTGTATAAGGAAAAGGCAGAGAAAGTGAATAATTTTTTAGTGAAGCTATTCGTTCGATTAAAAATAAAAAGAAAGGCTAAGGTGATTGTATTTTTACCTCCTTGTTACAAGCCGTATGCGTTCTTGAGGGACTATCGACGCTTGGAACCTCTACGATCTTTACTAGGATAGGTCGTTTCCTTTTCCAATTTTGATCTTCATTGGTACTCTGGCTTGAATCTTGAGGAGCTTGCTTGCTAAATGGAAGAACTGGAGGGTATTTCTCTATATCTGTTGAAGTGCACACCACCTCTTTCAAAGCTGCCGGTGAGGATTTAAGCTTTCTTTTCTTATGTTGTGTAACTACTTTTGGGATCGGAGTAGGTGGTACTTTGACTTTTGAAAGCGTCTTTCCAATACCTTGATCTTCACCTCCTCAAGGAGTAGTAGATTTTAGCACAACATTGTCTACCAAAGCTTGTAAATTATTCTCGAGAAACTTCCCATGCACTTCCTCCCACCAAGACAAATAATTGGCGGAGAAAGGCCTCTCCACAGGATCTCCCATTGGGGAAAAAGCCGCACGTGACATAGACCGATAAAGTGTGCAAATCCTCCAAAATATGAGTCCTTTATCTAGAGAGGTGCCACGGATATCATTTTCCAAAATATCGGGGACGTTTTGATAAAACCCAAATTGACGACCAAACCGATGTGGGCTATATGGCTCGATGATAAATGAATTACCATACCTCAAAGGGAAGTAATTAAAACGTAAGCTCATGAAGTAATTTGACTCCAACTCTTGAGGGGCATCGTTATCCACATAATAATAAGGACGAGAATTGGTTAACATTGTTGGTGTCCAAACTATATCCTCCCCATTGTGGATGCATTTTCTTGCATCCTTCTCGTCAAAGTACCTCGCAGCTCCCTCTCCTGAGTATGCCACCATCAAAGGGACGGACGGATCCTTAGCTAGTGGGTAATGGGTTTTGAAGTAATGTGCAAGTCAGCCATAAACATAATGGATGGGAACAAACTTTGACCTGATCAAGTTGGGAAAAACATGAAATCTTATTCAAACCATGATAAATACTCGCCAAAACTAGGACCGCAAGGCTAATCTTTCGCCTGCTTGCCATCTTAAAAGTCTCGGGACGAATTAAGTTTTTTGCCTTGGGAAACACAAAGGCACATAGCCAAATCGATAAGAATGCTACTATATATGTTTCATCTTTCTTGTCAGACCTCACCCTAAGCTTGGAGAATATAGCTTTTTAATCACTCAAGCACCTAGTTGTCTCGAGAATAACTCCGTTAGTATTATGTGTCGACTTTAGGTGTGCGGACTTCTTTTCCTTTCGCGGCGGGCCAGGTTTATAAATTAAAAAAAATTTTATACCAAAATTTTGTCCACTTGCTCAAGGAGACCTTTTGGTTAACACCCGTACCTTCCTTCAAGTGATGGAAGGCATCAAATAAATACTAGCAAGATCAAGGAATAAATCTTATCTGTTTTTCATCCAAACCGATGAGTTCTCTTGTCTCAGGTACCACTTCTTCGTACGGAGAACTCGCAATGGGCAGAACTCCAAGGATATGTAAGTCCCAAAGAGAGATAGATATTTCCCCGACTGATGTAAGAAGAAGTTCGTCTTGGGGAACCAAGCCTCGCAAAATGCTTGCAAAATGTTCGAGTTCCGATCATAAGTGAAAAGTGAGGCATAGACATCATCGTAAATCTTTCTTGTACTCAGGGTTTGTTGGCTTCCACCAAGTACATCTTCAGCCCATTCCCAATATCCTGGAATATGACGATACTCGCCATCGATAGTTGTTGTGTTTCCCCAACATACTTCGCCTTGAATTATGCGACGTCCTAAGTTTGGAAAGGTGCTAGTAATTTTTACGTGGCGATGGATTGGTGCTTGGAGAGACCACATCTTGGACAATGGATTAGAAGTTGATTTGTGCTCCAAAGTCCTGTTTTCTACATGAAGGGAGTTCCTCAAAGAAGGCCATGAGGCTGCATACCGGCCAGCTTGTGAGGTGTGAACCAAAAGCTTAGTTTGTTCTATGCCATCTTCAGTCTCGATTATGAGATATCTAAGTTTGGAGGAATATGAAGTATAGTCTCTGAAATTTGCCATCTCTTCGGGCTGAAAAAAATAAATAAAAGGTCATCAAAGTCCAAATGAAGAATATTAGAATGGGCACAAAGGTCTAAATGGATGAAATGGCCTCGAGTCGAGCCACATCGAGAGTAATATCTCCGATAGTCGAGCCACATTGAGAGTAATCTCTCCGCTAGTCGGGCCACATTGAGAGTAATATCTCCGATAGTCGGGTCATTTTGAGAGTAATCCGGTAGTCGGGCCACATTGAGAGTAATCAACCCGGTAGTCGGGTCATTTGAAAGTAATCTCTCCAGTAGTCGAGTCATATTGAGAGTAATCTCTCTAATAATCTCTCCAATATTCGGGTGGGGATGAATACAAATCCTTTCACACCATAAAATCATCTTTTTCATGAATGGATCATCTCATTAAACAAGAACACATCCTTCTTGTTTGACCTACAAAAAAAAAAGAAAAAAAAACAACAAAGGAAGAAAAGCACAAGAAAAGAAGAAGAAATTACCTTCATGTTAATGCTTCAGAGTCCCACGAAATAGACTCAAGTGGCTTGCAAATAATGCGAACTAATGCTCACAAGTTGGGGAGTACGCATCCTTTATATAGATTTCTCAAAGCAGTATTTGGGAATAAAGTCCCGATGTGAGACATAGTTACTACTCCTGGTTGAAAGTAGTTACTGTAAAACGGACTAGGAGAAGGTGTTAGAAAAGGATTCGGATGTGTATAATCCTTTCGTAGAGGCGGCAATGATTGCAATGAAATTCGAGACACCGTAATCAACCAAATCATGTTGCAAATAAGATTACTTACATGTAGGATATGTAAATAGCTCCTGAAATCACGTTGATGTTATCTCCTTTTCGAATTGGATTGTTTGCCTAATCATTACATTAAAGGGATCTTCTCTAATTTGGTAAATGAGTTGCAATTCCTGGCAGTGATAGATTCAAGTACCAAAGTTTACTAGCTACGTGTCTTAGCCTTATTTTACTAATGAAGGAGAATTGCTATTAAAAGTCTTGAAGACAAATCCAAGTAGTTGAAAGGAATTATGCACTACAAATAAAGTGCATGGATACTTTTTCAGAAGTTCTAATTTGACCCGACAAAAAAAATATATATTAACTTGAGTCCGATTTGATACTTTACTTATACTTCAAGCCTAGTATTGAGGTTTATCAAGTTTATTTATACCTCGAACAAGTCTTGAAGTATGAGGCATTTGTAGGCATCTAAATTATTAGATTTAAATTCATAGTTATTTGGATTATATTTTAAATTTAATACATATTAGTCCAAACAAATATTATGGGCTAATATAATTGGATTAATTATATAAATTTAATATATATAGATTAAATAAATAAGTCTTAATTTATTGGGCTAGCCCATTTAATTGGGCTAAAGTGATGAGCACACTTCATTAAGCCCGAGATGTCATTTTCTTAGAGGCCCAGTTTGGTGCCACATGTCAAATGACGTGGCACGCCAAGTCAAGCGGAAGAGCCAATAGGATCATGCCACGTGTCAAAATGACAAGGCATGCCAAGTCATATTAAAAGGCTAATGAAATCACGCCACATGTGCAAGTGACATGTTCTTGCCAATCAAATGCGGCCATGTCACACTTCAATTTGATTGGTTAGAAAGAGTTTGTTCTTATCATAACTCTTCTCTCCCACAACTATAAATAGGGGTCTTCATAACCGAGAAAAGACACCAAAAGTTATAACAAGAAGCAAGAAAGAGCTCGTGGATCAAACGCTGCAAATTTCTCCATAAGTTTCAAGCTTCAAGCAATCAAGCTCAAGAACGAAGAACAAATCAAGTTCAAGATCAAGAACGAAGAACAAGTCAGGTTCAAGCTCAAGAACGAAGAACAAATCAAGTTCAAGTTCAAGCAATCAAGCTCAAACTCAAGAACAAGATTATCGTTCGTGACAACAACTTCATATTCAAGATCAAACTCGAAGGCCCTTGAATTTATTTACTATTGAAAAGAAGAATCAGAGGATTCATAGAGATTGTAACACTCAATTATTTGAAATAAAATATTACGATTGTTGCAATATTTTTCGGTCCTGATTTTATTTTTTCGACGCAATTTATTATCTACAACTATCTGTGTGATAGAATGAGCAAGAATAAGTTATTCACATATATAATCATATTTGTGGTTGATGATGATAGCAACCACATCTATAGCGTGTTTTAGGTTTGCTTGAAAAAGTTATCTGTAAATTAGCAGCGTTATTGATATCCCAAACACGTCCAACATTCAATCTTTAGAAAAAGTTATCCAAATTTTTTCTAACCAAATTAACAGGCAAACACCATAGAAATGCTATGACATACGCAAAATTCTTCACATGCCGTATCGTCAATCTATAATCATAATTTTGTTTGTAATGAGTTTGGTTTGGGATGATGATGGTTTTAAAGCTTTACTTCTTGTACCAAATGATATTACTTTATAATTTTTTGTAAGTGATATCGGCTTATCGTACATAAACATATTGTTTTTAAAAATAATTATTTGCATACGCATCTATAAGGAGATTTTTTTTTTGCGAAGGAATATTGGATGATACTCTTTACTACATGGTGTTTCCGCCACTTACCAGAAAAAATTGAATATCTATACGCATATATGGATATTTAAATGCTCTTTGATATTGCACTTATATATTATTTTAAGATATTTCAGAAAATAGCAGTATAATTCGGGATTTTAATTTTCTAAATAGATGATTAGTTTCATACATTTACCTTTTATTCAAAGACAGTTTTGCAAATCTACCAACTTTCTGCAATTTTAGTTCTCTTTCTTTCTACCCCCTTTAAGTTGCATCCATAGATTTAGTAAACTATTAAAAATTACCCAATGTAATAAAGCCTAGCACATCCAAAAGATCACACCCTTTTGTGGAAAATGTTACTGTAGCAATTAGTGATGGATCATGCCAAACTTTATTGGCGTTGTGTTATCACTGGACCACAAGCCTAAGTGACATTTAAAATAATTTTTTTGCTAAAGAATAATTTATCTCCAATATTGAGCTTGTCCAATCATCAAGTACTAAATCATACAATATCCTGCACTACACCTATATATTGCCTATTGGATCACCACGGTTCCATATTTAAAATGGTTTAACTTATATATATATATATATATATAGTGTTAGTATAAGATATTTTCAGACATTTTAATGTATTTTATATGTTGTGTTAGACAACTTATCGTATTTTTTAAGTTACTAATCATATTTATTATAAATGGATACTTTTTCTTATTTTTTAGATGAGCAAATAGCTTATACCAACTAAATTTTACTATATATAAAAAAAAAGATAAAGCATTCATCATGCACTCTTAATTCCCACATAGAGTGGATTACATAATTCATCTCCTAGTTCCTAGTTTCTAGATGAGATAAGAATTGCATTACACCAAGTGCCAAACAATAACTATCAACAAGAGAGTTATGGTTGAGTCATAAGTACTTCTTCATTCTTAGCGAGATGTCTCGGATTCGAGTTCTGAGAATGAAATCGCTTTTGTTATGGACCGATTTACCTCTAATATGGAATTTTCTGACGTGAATCCAAATTTAATCAAGCATCAATAAGAGTACAGAACACTGAACAAGAAACCAACAAAAGTTGCCAAACAACCAATGTGGATAATTGGACAGGCATTCTTAACTACTTGACTAGGAAAAGAAAGAACATGCCCCATGTGCATCTAGGAGTTGTTTGTTGGGGGTTGCGGGTTGCCTCAAATTTCTCCTATTGCCATATGGTTAGAGATTGCACTTCTAAAATAACGTGATGTTCTTTGTCTCAACTCTCAATAAATCAATCAACTAACTTCCTGTCAATCCAAAATTAATTAAAATCAATTTTATAACCTTTTTTGGGGGTATTCATTCTGTTGTATTGAGACGCATTTCAATTTAATATTAAATTATTTGTCTTTAATATAAATTAGTAACTCTAAAAAAATGAATGTGATTTAAATCTCACTCTCATCATCACACAAACATGCAAATTTCTAAGTTTTGTAGGTTTGTGAAACTTAGAAATTTAGCTTTGAATTCACGTAAATCCACTGTTGTTTGTTGAAACGCAGTGTACATATCAAGAAATACACTAAAAATTTATAACTTTTTGATTTTGAATATTACTCCTTCATGAGTAAATGCAAAGTCACTTTTAAATAACAAAATAATAAATGTATGGTAATTTTGAAAGACATAGAACTAATACATGAAGATCTAGCAAATAAAGATATAAATTTTGGTTATCTATTTTCAGAAGAAATATTCAAATGATATTCACCCTCACGATGTTCTCAATTAGTAAATATGCAATACTATGATTTGTTATTTGAGTTATTCACAATTTTTATATTCCTATAGATGAAAAAAAAACTTTAATCATTAATTTGTTAAAAAAATTGAGAATTAACAATGCTAATTAGTGAATTAAACCCATGATTGGCATATGTGAGCCCCGAGCGTTGAGCGTTAGGTATGTTTAAAGCGCATAATCGGGCACTTGAAGGCGTAAGCCTCACAGAACTAAGTCACGCTTCAAAGTCTCAAGGTATTTTGATAGTGCCCACCTCGAGTCCCAAAAAAAACCTTTTAAAAATTAAAACTCTTGGTAATAATAAACATTTGGACTAGATTATGAGCTTTGGTGGTGTATCTTGATTCATTAATCAGTGGCAGAATTTTCCAAGTGGAACTTTCTTATGCTCAAGAAGTCATCAAAGGTTATCTAAAACATTAATAAGTTGGACCACGATTAACTAATTAATTAAGTACTTTGTACATTATCCTAGGAACAAAAAATTAGGTAGAAAGTCCAAGATAATGAAGTTACCTGTTCTTCCAACGGAGTAGAGGACGGGAAAATAATACTGTATAGTCGCTCTCAAAATAATAGTCGAAAAAAAATATATTTTTTGTATATATATATATATATTCTGTATATTATATACAAAAATAATATAAATTTTATATACTTTTTCGATTAATGAATATAAATAATTTCTAGCGCGGGCTAAAGTGATAATAACCCGTAAAGGACGCCAAAAGTCGAAACCTAATGGTGAAGTGTTGAATGACTTAATGATGGCATGTATTAATTACTAAGAAGGAAATTTCAGTGTCACTTTGGCAATTATGCTCGTCCATTCTGTTTTCTTGTTGCCAATCACGTCAGGGACGTTCATATTTATTATTACAGATTTAAATATTATTAGGTGAATTAAATTGAAAAATTAAAATAAATTATTGTTGGAGTTTTTAAAAGCTTAAAAATTCATATATGGATTTTGTGATTTGTTGAAATTTTTAAATAAATTAATGATTTTGGTTCGTTGGACATATTATTTTAAAGTTGTAGTTAAAATTTAAAGCAATTAATTAAAATCAATAAAAAGGGACAAAAGCACACAAGCAGTGGACTGTGTATTCTTTTTGATTTTGTCAAATTCTTCATTTGTAGATATTTTCTCTCTTTACTTTTCTATGGTACGAAAAAAAACGACGGCAATATTTGTCCCCAGTTCATCAAATATTCGTTTTTTTCTTTTGGTTTCTTTCTTTTTCTTTTAAAATTAAAAAGCTGACATAAATCACACTTATAAATTAATAATATTTATTATTCCATTTTTTTAAAGTACCTCAATTGTAACTAAGAAAAATAGTATTTTAGTAAAAAATGTATTAAAGTTTAAATGCGGAAAATATTTAATAGATAAATAATAGTCATCACCATCTATAAGCGGGAAAACTTGATGATCTTATAAAAAGCTTATATTAAAATGGATAAATGAGTAAAATAATTGGGTGAATGGTTTGAAAATTATGGGTCGCTGCATGAGTTGAGATTTTAAATTATTTTTTATATATTTTGTACTGAAAATTAAAATGTAGTCACCAGAATTTATATTTTCGCTGAGTTGTACTTTTCGTTGCATATAGGTATAATTGAAGTATATTCTACTTATAAATTTAATTTAGGTGTTTTTATGGGAAAAACCAACTGTTCGAATACTATCCATGAATTGTTATGAAACAATAAAAGAAGAAGAAAAGTATTGTAGAGAAAAATAGGGAGGGAGAATTCTTATTGATTTTGGATGATTTATAATGGAACAGTTACCCTTTATTTATAGGGAAAGAGTGACTTAGCCACCAAGTAATAATCCATAAAATCTCTCTAAAATATAGACATTCACCTTAAATACAATTATATTTATAACAATTTCCCTTGAATGTCCATTCAACAGATAATGTGTCTCGTTAAAACCTTAACTAAAATAAAATCCGGTGAGAAAAAAAATTCTAGAGAAGGAAAAAGAGTACACATGTTTAGAAATATGTCTTTTGGTTTTCTCGTTAAAAACCTTGCAAGGAAAACCCAACAAAATCTTATAAGGGAAAAAGAGTACAACGTGTATTAACTACCCCTGATGAGAGCATCAATTCACATCCTTGAGCCTCCGCATCCCAATCTTGTGCACCATCTTCAAAAGATCGTTGATAGAGATGTGATAAACAAATCAACCATATTAACTTAAATGAATATGTTGAACCTCGAAATCATCATTCTTGATAGATATGCAATGTTTTCATATAATATCGTGGAATGACCATTTCAATATCTCCATAGAGATTCTCGCAATCATATTATCATGTTTATAGTTATAGCAAGATACATATGTGCACAAATTGCACTTAGGATGTGGTACTTCAGAACCAAGAATTGTATATGCTTTAAGCGATTCGAATCCTTCAAGGATTGTCATATAAGTTAAGTCATATAAGACATTTAAATAGACTTTAGATGCATATCAAGATTTCATGTCATGCTAGACATATAAGATATATGAAAGTGATTGCACACACTATTGAATTTATACTTTTTAGTGTTTGAACTACATGTCTTTTATATGAAACCAATTCTATTCGAATTTTGTCTCTTCCATTTGATCGATATTTTTGTGGCTGTATTCGACAGATTTAAGATTATCATCTATACTTAGCACTATCATAGATGTCATCGACGAACATTTTATATCAGTTTAAACCTCTTTTTTTCATAAAGACATAACATAAAGATCTCTTCATTCATATTTTCATGTACCTCGACCTCTCTTGAGATTTTATGAAGTGTTACATCATGTGATCTTCTAGATCACTTGCCTTCTTATTATGATCATTTTCTCATCTTCTTTATCAAGAATTTTATTTGAAATTTATTTTTCTATAGCTTTAATCGTACCATAGAGTTTGTCCTTCTAGGACTTATTCTAATATGAGCATTTTCACTGAGAATATACTTACTTTCTTTGGTCAGCAAATACGTCTGGCATGCTTTACAATATATTACAGATGAATTATCTTTTTATGAACTTCAAGTTCATATTGTTTTATTCGAGGATCCAGATAATTCATTCCATGTAATATTTTGTCAACTGTTTATTATGTCTCCCCCTCTTGTTACAAAAACTAACTTGCTTCCTCAACTTTGAAAATCCACCTTTGTACGTTATGGTATTAATCAAACTATACGCCGCACATAAATAATAATAAGATGGAATTATTTGGCTCATGACCCTGAACCACTTGTGAGGAGAGAATGTAATATGCTTTCGTATATAACGTATATCAACTGATATAGATAATTTATTCTCGCAAGCAATAGTTTAGCTATTAAGTGGAGGCACCCACTAAATCATTTTGTTAAATCAACTGTGATGTAAACTAACTTATCAAGATGAACTGTCTTGAATAGAAAATCTGGAAACTATGCTCTAAATTAAATTATTGAGCAACTTACCTCGCAAACACCAGGTTAGGGATTAATAATAATTTTACATATAACCATCTCATAGATGCATCTTATTTGGTATACACGACAGGTGAATGATGAGCCTATATTCACCTTTGATATTTCCAGCATTCATGGGATTCAATCCCAATTTTAGTTGGTCTATTAATTAATGAGAACAAGCAACATAAGAGAATTCGTAAAGAACTTTATTTATCCATGTGAATTCTCTTTTATTTTTGCACATCATAATTAAATTAACATGGCTAAACCAATTATGCCAGCTGGATAAATTATCAATATTGATAAACTTCAGGTTTACACCATGACATGTGCAATTATGAATAAATTTCAAGTTTATTATGATATGAATTTTTATATCAATAAACTTTTACTTTATTGTGGCATTCTTTTGTTCGTGTAGTACAAACTGGAGAATAAAGTAAGTAACTTTTCACACACATATTACCTAGCTACAGGTTGTAGTAAAAGAAGATATTATATCTTTCATTTATTTATAGTCTCAATATAACCAACCGCTTTCGCGAATACTTTAAAAATATATAAGTTTCTTTGAGACTTACTACAACACAATACCTTATTGATCATCAATTTTATTTCTCCAAAATAGTATAATTGGCTCTTCTAGAGCTTTCAATTGCTTTTGTACTACCACATATTTATTAACATCCATGTGGTGAATATCTCTTTCAAGGAGAAAGTTATTCCATTATGGTCATGGTCAAAATCATTATAGGCAAGATATATTGTTTCTATTACTTTTGTCATGTAATAATCACATTGCCACAATATTTTGACATAATCACAATAGGTACGTGATCAATGACAATTCATACCATAATAATAAAATTATTTTCTTATTTCATCTCAAACCTCTTTCTAGATATTAATGTGGTATATCCACTACCACTAGTACGTTCATATTCTTCCAAGAATGAATATATATTCATAAATCAGATGTTGTCACATTCACATCATTAATGAACCATAATCATCTAATCTCATGTCAAATCGATGACAAATATTATTTTCACAGAGTGAAGGGTTATTTTGAGAATCCTTATTATTCTCATTACCACAATGATGACGATTATAATTTCGTCTATTGCCACGTTCACATCCATTGATACCTTCACGGTAATAATTTTGTCTTCTTTCAGACTTGTTGCATATTGCTACCATATTGTCTTAAGGGAACGAGAATGAAGCAAATTCAATGGGACTGGTTTTCACTTCTTGTGCTCATAATCATATATGCATTTGATCATGGCAAGACATAAAAATTTTACCACTTCGGGTGGTTATAATTTCTCACAAACTCTATTAGAGTTAGAATCAAAATTTATTGTCTTTGCTTGTAATTAAAATCAAATTATAAAATTTCAAGAATTTAAAAGAGAAAAATAAGGTAAAATACTTACTTTAAGTCCAGAATTTATTCCTGAAGGATATTCATAGAACAATTGACAACCATTATGCTCAATATTATGTACAAGTTGAGCACCATGTACGTATCCCAAAGCCTGATGACCAAAGCAGATGCCTAGTATAAGAATATCAATGCACGTAAGAGCCTCACGCAAATTCCTATATCTTCTCTCCATGAGTGGTTTAGTTTCTCAATTATTAAGACTATTAGTTAATAGTATATCTACAAATTAAAACAATCTCCCTCTACTCTATTGGTTCGAGTCTCGTGCCGATAACGTGTTATGAAATAATAAAAGAAGAAGAAGAAAAAAAGTATTGCGGAGAAAAGTAGGGAGAGAGAATTCTTATTGATTTAGGATGATTTACAATGGAATAGAACCCCTTTATTTATAGGAAAAGAGTGACTTCGCCACCAAGTAATAATCCCTAAAACCTCTCTAAAATATAAACATTCACCTTAAATACAATTCTATTTATAACATGAATAAATTTATCGTTTTCAAAATTATAACCAATCTCCACAATTTGATTTCAATTCACACAGATAAAACTGTAATTTTATTAAAGTTTTCTTATTGGGGCTAAGCAACTTTACCCCTTTATATTTATGGATGGGTTCGTTTGGAGTAAAGATACTTTGTGTAACTCCACAAAATACGTAACTTGCATTTTGCTACTTTACTCAATAAAAGAAAAACCATACCTTTACGCAGGAAAACTTGAATTTTGTTTGCAATTTATAAAAATAGGCCAACACAATTTAGAGGTTGTTCCACAAATGATATATGCAACTAACTCATTCAACCTCACGTCAGGTTTTAGACTTTTTTAGAGAGGGCCAGTGCACAAAGCATCTCATGTTCACGGAGGGTTCAGAGAAAGGCCGTGCCCCAAGGGGTATGATGTAGGCAATCTACTCTAATGCAAACATCAATGGCTATTCATTTAATCTCGTCCACCGCAGAACATGACATTGAATGTGAACGCCAATATCTTCTCTTGCCCCTTTTTTACTAGTATTATATTTATAATGGTGGCATTCGAACCATCTTGCGCGTATTTCACCTATTCTATCGGAAACCTGGTACTTCCCACAAATACAAATAGTATTTTATGGTAGAAATAGCACTCACTAGCCGCTTTTTGGCCCTATCTTAGAATAATAGCCATTGTCCTAAAGTTTCAAATTCCACAAGTGAAACTCCTTGACATTATAGAATTTGAAACTCGGGGAGTGGCTATTTTTAAATTACAAGGGCTGAAAAGTGGCTATTTGTGAATTTGTCCCGAATTTTTTGTCTCCGTTGGAATTTAGAAATTGGTTTTGGATCAATGATAAAGTTGTCTCCATGTGACCTATATAGGTTACGGGTTCGAGCCGTGAAAACGATCACAAATGCTTGCATTATGATAGGATGTCTATATCACACGCCTTGGAGTGTGACTCTTCCCCCGAACCTGCGTGAACGCGTGAATACAGGATGCCTTGTGCATCAGGCTGTTCTTTTGTCTCCATTGGAATTCGGAATTTGAATCCTAGTTTCCATGGTAGTATTTTTTCTTGCCATTTATCTGTTTAGCAATCAATAGATTAGTTCCTTCTCCACTTACAATGGGATGACCTATACAAAGATCAGAGACATATATAGCATTAGAATTTACAAAGCAAACACAAGATTTACTAAGCAAATGAAGGGCCTAAAGTATCAAAGGAGAGTGCAAGAACTGCACTCAAAGAGTAAGGACTTCATTGACATCTAATAATCCACAGCCCTACAGCTTATCGCTAGCTCCACCTCATGTTTTTATCGCTTAAAAGCTAGGCTCATTCCTATACAAAAGTAGTCACAGAAGTCGCGAGCTTAAAGACTGCATCACTGCAATCCTATAGCTCGCGAAAAGCAAGGAACTACATAAAAGCCAAATGCCTTTACAAAGATGCATCAACAATTCAAAGAGGCCAAAGGAGAACGGGACTGCAGATAGTCACTTCCATTTGTTAGTGTGCAAAAACGATTTTCATCATTCAAGTTTTTTCAACCACGACGAATACTCATGAAGTAGTTAAAGTCGTGGTGTTGGACCCCCAACTGCTTTAGCCACGAATCAGCCACGCTAAAAAGTGACACCAGTCTCTCTTGGTCCCTTCCACTTCTATCTGATACCCACACGTCGCCCTGCATCTTGTAAGTGGCCAAACCGAAAGGTGGGAGGGGGATCTTTTCTCCTTCCTTTCTTTTCCTACTACTATTCTCCATGTCATCTTCAAGGTCCATATCTGGACAAAGATGAATGATTATGGAGTAAGAATATTCTGTATAGTCACCAGCAAAAACTAAAGAATAAAGCTTGAAGGGAATATAAGCAACGGTGATTTTAGTTGTTCAAAGGACACAGGGAATAATACCTTGAAAAGAAGATGAAAGAGTGTGGAAAGTAAGAAAGCACGTCGACAAGTCCTTAATAGTTCTTCCCATGGGAATGTGATATATCGGGTACCTGCATTTTGCGGCTCAATAAAGTTAGTGACCCAATCATTCCTTTATTCATTTTTCCATTATTTGATGTTTGCAAAGAAAGAAGCTAGTTAGCAATAATAAGAGGATACAGCATCAATGACATGGTATCATATAGAATTTGTTACAGGAAAAGATCTTCTTGACCACTAATAGAGGATAAGAATTAGATTTTATATCATCTTGAATTTGATGACTTATGGTCACGAGTTCGAGCTGTGGAGACATCCACCAATCCTTGCATTAAGGTAGGCTGTCTACATCACACCATTTGAGGTGCGGTCATTCCCGGACACTGCGTGAACGTAGGAGCCTTGTCACCGGGCAACCCTTTATCAACTTGAATTTGATATAATCGTATACATAAACAACATCTTCCATTTCATAGAAACAGGACTGAGACAAAGACTAAAAGGTGCTATACCAAGCAACAGCCATCCAACTAGCAGGCGAAAGATCTACACTTCTCAACGACATTAATCCAGGGTATCTTTCAGCCAATCCATTAATCTGAAAGCAACATGAGCTGGTTTTAGATTCACACATTTTACATGGAATAAATACTCTATCATCATAAAGTTGCATAACATAAATCTAAAGAGAGAGCATAGGCTTCTAATCAAATCATAATCGCATAAACAAAGATGGATGGAAATCTTAAAAAATAATCTATTTCACTCCTATCTTTTATTACCCGACTGTAATAGCTAAGAGAAGAAACTGGAATAGATGACATGACGAACTACAACTAAACTTACCTAATTCTACCACATAGTTGCCGAAAGCATTGATCAATAGCATAAATCCTGGATTACTAGCAGATCGTAAGAAGCAGAAGAAAAGCAACTAAAACTAACATGGTAAAGCTACATACTTCTATTTACATCTTTCCTTATTGCATAATATGACATGATTTGGAAAGAGGGAAATACCTTATCCATTAGAGGAACTCTTCCATATGGAGTACATCTCTCAAAATACTGAAAGTAAAGATAGCCCAATCTATCGTTCGTTCTACTTAAGCTATCTTGTTCAACTGCACCTTCCTCAGAAGAACATCCATCCCACCTCGACAACTTTTCGCTCTCACTCTCGTCACTTAATGAATCGCTGAAAGAATCCCTTGCCTCACAAACAGATTCGGCCTCCTCCCTAAAAAACAAATAATAGTATCATAACTCTTCACCACAACCATTATTGACCTTAGGTTTACTAAGCAATCAACAAACTAATATCATGATATTGAGACATAATATAATTTAAGTAAAGAAAAGTGTGCTTTCTCTAACACATGATTACCAAAATAAACAACAATTTCAAAATACCAGTTTAACTTCAATACAAGGCAATAAACCACCTTCTACAAAATTTTGACGAATTCAACCTGGTGTATAAGCATCATATGAAGGACTATACTTAAGAAAACACATGATCACCAAAAATAAACAAGAATTCTAAAACCAGTTTAACTTCAACAAAAGGCAAGAAACCACCTTTACAAATTTTGACCAGTTCAACCTTGGTGCATAAGCATCATATGAAGGACTAAACTTCAAGAAAATACATGATCGCCAAAATAAATAACAATTCTAAAACTAGTTTAACTTCAACAAATGGCAAGACATCACTTTTACAAATTTTGACCAGCTCAACCTTGTGCATAAGCATTAAACTTTACCATTTGAAATACAATAAATACATTTGAAAAGCAAGGAGAGTATTGGTGTAATTGGTAAAGTTGTTGCCATATGACTAGGAGGTCACAGGTTCGAGCCATGGGAACAGTCTTCTTACAATAGAACCTTGTGGTCCGGCACTTCCTCGGACCTCGCACATAGCAAGAGCTTAATACATCGGACCGCACCTTTTATTCGAAAAGCAAGTACCCCCACCCCAACCCAACCCCCAAAATAACTATAGTGCTATGATCAAACTGAGATATCAAGAATGTATACCTCAAAAAGTTAGCAGGTGAAGTGCTGGTAAAGATTTGAATAGCTGAAAGATAAGGGACATAATATTGAACCAAAGTTTCCCCAGTATCCAATCTAATAGGAATTCCAGCACCATAAGCACTCCATTCATCATAACAATTCCAAAGATCAGCCAACTTGAAATATTCCACCTTTTCTCTTTCCCATGGATGCCATAACCTATTAAGGTTTCTTATCTCACTCTGCACACACACACACACATAAAAAGAATCATTTAAACAAAAACTTTTACACATATAAATTTGGCAGCAAAAAAAAAAATGATAAAATATACAAACCTTGGCAAGAAACTGGGATAGGACAAATGGGGTTGTGGAATTAAGGAAACAATCAAGATTTGATTGCATTGAGCTTTTATCCATGGTAATATAAAAATTATGTGAATGAAAAAGAAACAAATTACACAGAGGGAGAGAAAAAGAGAAAAGGAAATAAGGAAAACAGTTTTAAATTTTTCTCTCTCCAAACTCCAAAGAACAAAATTAAAACAAATGATGTATAAAAACAGGGGAAAGAGAAAGCAATGGAAGAGATAAAAACGGGATTCTAAATTCTATTCCTTCTGCTTTATATGTGTGATTATGAGGAAAGAATATTAACCGGTCGGTCTATATACAGGAACTCCATTTTTGAAGTTTGTGGACAACTAGTATTAAATAACTAGTTATTTATTAAATAACTAGTTATTTAGTTATTTAATAAATAAATAAATAACTTGTTGTTAATGCTTTTTTTTAATTTTTTTACTCAGAGCTGAACGTCTATCGGAAATAATCTATCTATCTTCTCAAGATAGGGGTAAGATTGTGTACACACTACCCTCCGCAAACCCCACTTGTAAGATTACAACGTATTTATTATTATTATTATTATTATTATTATTATTATTATTATTATTATTATTATTATTATTATTATTGTTAGTAATTTATTTATTAATTTGTGTTCTCAATTTATGTTATTGTATTTAATCGAGCACAAAAATTTGCATGACGCTAAATTATGTAACTAAAAATAAAATAAAAAATATAAATTAAATTATTTTCAAATATAAAAATATACTACTCCCTCGGTCTCAATTTATCTGATAGTTTGCAGATATATAGAGTCAAATAAATTAACTTTGACCGTGAATTTGAATATAACTTTAAATTTTTGAAATACAATTTACATATATAGAAACTACAAAAAAAGTTCTATAAATTACGATAATTAATAATTCAAACTCCGCAAAAGGCATATGAAAAATCATGACAAAAAATTATTTTATTCAAAATAGTAGTTTACAAAGTATCACGCATTCACACAGGGTCCGGAGAAGGGTCACGCACGCGAGAAATGTATAGACTTGTCCTAATACAAGCATTAGTGACTGTTTTTATGGTTTGAACCTGTGACCTATAATTCATATGAGAGGTTTGAACCTGTGACCTATAATTCATATGAGAGAGTATAATTTTTTAGGTCAAACTTAAAAAGTGTCCAAGGAAAATAAAGAAAAATATATGAAAGTTTTGATCTTTATTCGTCATTTTTTATTCCGGACATCGGAAACCGATGATTCCGGCGAAATTGATTGCCACAGTCAAAACACACAAACTAAAAAGAATACCACAAATGACAAAGTCCCAAGAGAATTTCAATCCCAAAATATAGTTTTCATTCAACTAATCTTCAAGATTACTCAACCCAAGAAAAACCAGAGACTTTTCATTGATTTTCAATGTAAAATAAAACCGACCCACATAGTGAGAAAAGGTTTGGACTTTTGGGAAGACAATTGTGTGGCGCGAAAAAAACTACGGAAATAACGGTGGTATAGATAATCCTTTTTTACACATTTTCAACTGAATTCCATGGTTTCTGATTTAAGTTACACACATTTTAAATATTCTTTTTTATTGTTAGTAAATTTTAATTTGTGATAGGTTAGTTACTGCCGATGTACCAATTATGTGACATTCCTTTTTTTAGTCAGAAGAGAAACTTTGGAGTAACGATAAAGTTGTCTTTGCGTTACCTTTAAATTTTTTTTTTGTATTGTTTGTAAATTATAATTGGTAATAGGTTAGTTATTGCCTCTGTTTCAATTGTGTGACATTCTTTTCTTTGTAGTCAGAAGCAGAGCCTTGGAGCAATGGTAAAGTTGATCACGAGTTCGAGCCGTGGAATCAGCTAATAGTACATGCATTAGGGTAGGTTGTCTACATCACATCACTTGTGGTGCCGCCCCTCCCTAGACCCTGCGTGAACGCAGTATGCTTCGTGTACCGTTCTGCCCTCTTTTCTTTTTAATCAGTCGCAAAAAAGAAAATGATACCTTTTTATATTTATTAACAATTCAACTTTTAATTTTTCTTTTTACCCTTAATGAAATAATTTCTAGCCACATAAATTTTTATATTTTATTTTAGACAATAAATTTCAAAAACCTTCCTTTATTTCATAAACTTTGTGCATATTCAAACACAATCACATAAATTGCGACAAAAGAAGTATTATTTTTATTAAATTATTCATCAATATTTATCAAGAAGTTTATATGTAATTATCTAATAAGTGACATAACTATATAAATATTTTTTACACCGTTAATATGTAATAACTTAAACTATGTATGGATTTAAAGGGGTCGAATTTCTTCATAAAGAAACTTCTGAGTTTGGAAAAGGAATAACATGAAATATTTATATATACATAGTACTAAAAAAGAACCCAATTGTTTTCTTTGATTTTTTGTTAATTTTGTGTAATTAAATTTACGTGCTTGGTCACAAATGTAATAAGCTTACAAGAGTTCGGAAGATTAACATTAATCAGTACATGTCTGTTTCAAACATTCACTATCGAAATGTTTTGTACTTTTTATTTTGTTTGTTTCTGGTTAATTTCATTTGCCTTTGGGAACTTTTGAACTTTAGCTTAAAAAAGGGTCTCTTTAACAGAAAGTAGAAAATCGTTTTATGAGTGATACTATTTTTAGTTTGTACCGAAAAGAATATTATATTTATTTATTTAACAATAATTAATTTTTTTTTTAATTCTTAATATGATAATTTATTTTCACTCAATATTTATGATTTAATTTAGATCATAATTCATAAGTTATAAACATATTCTTTCAATATCTCAGAAAACAATATTCTTCCCCCTTGGTTGGTTCAGACTTCAGAGCATTTAAGGACTTTTTGGCGAGTCCAATGAGTCTCAATATTTTTCTATTAAAACATTGCATAAAAAGTCACTCCCATCAAATAATTAATTATTTAAGTAAAATTATCAAAGATCAATTAAGAAAAACTCACTCACAGAGAGAGAACGTAGTCTATTATGATTGCTTAGTTAAATAATTATAAATTTCTTGTTTTTAATCTATACAGATTTTATTCTATGTAGTTTTATCATGTAATCTATTTCTAAAATTTGTTTTTATTTTTAGAATATTATGAATTAAATATTCATCGTGCTTATCTGTTGCCTATCATAGATAAAACACGTTAATTCCATGTTCACCTGTAAGACATGTTTTTTATCTTAATTAAAAACTACATTACTTTAAAGTTAAATACTTGGGTTGTTGGG
>AWOL01S0025652.1:8413-39691 GCA_000715115.1 Nicotiana otophora
AATATCATCAATGAGAGCTCTAAAGCAGTGGACGAGGACGCAACGCCCAATGCCCTCCAGGCGAGGTGGGTCACCCCTCCTCACTGTAGTATCACAAAATCTCTTGGTAAGGGAGCCTCCACATCCGCGGCGGAGGAGACACAACCATCAGTAAAAAAACTCCTTGAGGCTTGGCTAACTAACACGCTAACCAGCGTCCTCCATAAGCTCGTTGGGGACACGGCTACAGAAAACGCGAGAACTTGCGTTATACCACCAGCGAACGAGCAGTATGATCAAATTCCTCCTCCTCCAACGATAGGTATTACTCACAATGTCGCTAATAGTGTAGGTGACGACACTTTAGCAGCCATCCTGAAAATGATGGATGAAATGAAGAATGAGAACAAAGCACTTCGGGACCAAATGAGAGAACACCAAGAAAGGGTCGATAAGATACCGGGCATCCCTAAGCTCTTGCCGAAGAGAGATGTCGACCGATTCGTCAAGCAATCATATAGTGATGATGATGCCCCATATGTTGTACCAAAGACCTTTAAAATGACGCGCTATCTAAAAATATACGATGGCACAACCGACCCCGAAGACCATATGACTCACTACGTCACTGCCATAAAAGGCAATGATCTCGCCAAGGAACAAGTATCCTCCATTTTGTTAAAACAATTCGGCGAGACCCTCACGGGAGGAGCGTTAACATGGTATTCATAATTGCCTGTGCGTTCCATTGAAAACTTCGAAGAAATGGCCGACAAGTTCGTAACGGCCCATGTTGGGGCCAAGAAGGCCGAGGTGAGAGTAAACAACATATTTGTTATTAAACAGTCTCCGGGAGAGGGATTGAGGGACTTTCTCGCCCGGTTCAACCGAGTAAGAATGACTTTGCCGAATGTGTCGGAAGGGAAGGCGGTCGCACCTTTTCAGAATAGGCTGAGCAGAAATGGTTCAAGGGCAACAAGAAAGTTATTAATTCGTCTTATAAAGTAACCCCCCCCCCAACTACTTGGGATGAAATACATAACGCGTATTATGCCGAGGTCCGAGCAGACGAGGACGATCTCAATGGACCGACTCATCGATTGACCTCGGTACATGCCGAATCTAGAAAAGATTGAAGGAATAATATCATAAGGGACCTCACAACTCCATGATCCAACAGGGAATGACATCTGCCATATGCTAAAGCTTCCACTGTGCCCTCCTCCCACCACGAAGAGGGCCCACCCAGATCAAGGACAAGGACTCACCGGAACAAAAGAGGTATGTGCCCTTTATTATCGGCTCACAAGTTTTGTGTGTCACCTACCGAAATAGTCTATGCCCTGGAGAAGCTCATACCAAAGGTGAAGTGGCCGCAAAAGATGAGGTCGGACCTGAATACTAGAAAATCAGACGACCTTTGCGAGTTCCACCAAGAGTGAGGGCATAAAATCGAGGATTTCATCGCCCTAAGATAGGAGGTCGTAAACATGCTACGTCAGGGACACCTCAAAAAATTGTTGAGACACCAAGGAAGGACTAACTTTGCTAAAGGTCGACCACCAAAACCGCTCTCGCCAAACCGCACCGTCCACATGATCATCGGCGGCGGAACGATGCTTCCATCAACAGTGTGAAGTTCACCACAAACCACAAGCTCAAACGATCAATCACCCACGAATGGTATGATGAACTTGAAGAAAGTATCATCTTCGATAAGTCAGATACCAACGGTGTGGTTTTCCCTCACTATGATGCCATTGTTATCACTTTACAAATTTTAGAAACCGATTTGAGTCGCATTATGGTAGACGATGGGAGTGGCGTGTGCATTATCCACTCTCGAGTGCTTGCACAAATGAAACTCGAAGATAGGATAGTGTCGCGTTGCATCACGCTAACGGGTTTAAACAATGCAGTTGAGCGAACATCAGGCAAAATCACACTCCCCATCCTAGCCGTCAGCATAACTCTGAAAACCACGCTCCATATCATGGACAAAGACACAGGGTACAACGCCATAATAGGGCGACCATAGATACACACCATGAGAGCCATTCCTTCCATCTTGTACCAAGTCATCAAATTCTAAACTCCATGAGGAATATTCAGTATACGAGGGGAGCAACACATATCCCGGGAATGCTACCGCATCGCCCTAGACTGTATGGTCACTCAACAAATGAAGGACAAAGAACAAGAGGCATAGCAATCAAAAACGTCGAGGTCGATACATGATAATAGCGAGGATGTCATCAGAGATCTAGATACGGTGGAAGTCGCGGGATAGACCATAGAAGACCTTGACCCCGTCCAATTAGATAGCAACGACCACAGTAAGAAAGCGTACATCGGCTGCCAACTTGAGGAACCATGTAAATTTCGTCAATTCTTAATTGCTAACGTGGACTTATTTTCTTTTAGCCACGCAGATATTCCAGGAATCCCAAAGGAAATTGCCACGCAAAAGCTGAACGTCGATCCTTTCCACCCCTCGGTGAGGCAGGTTAGGCGTAAGTTCAATTCTACAATTAATGATGTGGTACGCGAATAGGTGGAAAAACTATTAGAAAATGGCTCCGTCAGGGAGTCAAAATACCCACAATGGTTTGCCAACTTCAACAAAGCATGCCCCAAGGATTTATTTTTGTTACCCCATATCGACCAACTCATCGATGCAATGGCCGGACATGAACTACTGAGCTTTTTGGACGCCTACTCGGGCTATAACCAAATCCTCATGGAAGAAGAAGATCAGTATAAAACCACTTTCATCACCCATCAGGGGACGTATTACTAAAGGGTCATGCCCTTCTGGCTGAAAAATGCAGGGGCGACTTACCAAAGGTTAGTGACGAGGATGTTCAAAGACCAACTTGGCAAAATGATGGAAGTCTGCATAGACGGCATGTTGGTCAAGTCTTAAAGAAAGGAAGATCACATCGACCACTTGAGAGAAACCTTTGACATACTCAGGCGATATAGAATGAAACTGAACCCCGAAAAGTGTGTGTTCGACGTGGCTTGAGGAAATAGTTTAGGTTTCCTGGTATCACAGCGAGGTATCGAGGTCAACCCTGATCAAATCAAATCCATTGAATGGATATCAGAGCACTTGACCACCAAAAATAGGTTTAGAGGTTGACCGGCCGTATTGCCGCCCTTTCAAGGTTCATTTCGTGATTGTCAGATAGGTTCCATATATTCTTCGACATACTCAAGAAGGATAATGGCCTCCAATGTATTTCTGAGTGCGTCCAAGCCTTGAAGGGGTTAGAAGTGTATTTTTCATCGCCACCATTGCTCTCAAAACCAGAATTAGGGGAACGCCTCCTCGTCTACCTTGCTGTATCCGAAGTAGCTGTGAACACCGCCTTGGTCCGAGAAAACAAAGGTACGCAATCTCCCATCTATTACATTAGCAAAACACTAATCAACGCCGAGACGAGATACCTTCAACATGAAAAACTAGCCCTAGACTTAGTCATAGCTTCACAAAAGCTTAGACCATATTTCCAGTGCCATCTTATCTCAGTCATCACGACTTTTCCCCTAAGAAGTATTTTACATAAACCCGATCTATCGGGCAAGTTGGCCAAATGGTTCATCGAACTAAGCGATCACGATATCACATATCAACCGCAAACAACGATAAAGTCACAAGTTCTTGCTGACTTCATCACCGAGTTCAGTGCAAAAATAATGCCCAAAGTTGAAAGAGAGGCCGCCCACACTTCTCCCCCAATACCAGACCTCTGGGTCTTATACACTGACAACGCGTCCAATGCGTCAGGGTCCGGGCTGGGACTCGTACACGAAGTTCCGACTGGTGAAGTGATTCGCTAGTCCATAAGCTGCCCGGGCATGACTAATAACGAGGCCAAGTATGAGGCCGTAATTGCAGGGTTAAGGCTAGCACTCAATTATGGGAAAAAACAGTTAAGACTATGCTGCAATTCTCAACTCGTTGTCAACCAAGTCATTGGGACTTTCCAAATCAAGGAACAAAGGTTACAAAAATACCAGACCAAAATCTGCAAGCTGCTGCCCGAGTTCGACGAATGTCAACTCGACCAGATCCCTCGAGCACAGAATACCGAGAAAGACGGCCTCGCCAAATTAGCCACAACTACCAAAAACATTACAACTAGATGCAGAAGTGTAGTTCACCTTCTTAATTCATCGATATACCAAATCGAGGTAAGAATCATAAACCTGACATGGGACTGGCGCAACAGTATTGTTACATACTTGCAGGACGGAGTACTCCCAGGTGATAAAGAAAAGGCAAACAAAATTCGAATGCAAGTAGCCAGGTACAACACCGTTCACAACGACCTGTACAAGAGAACGTACGACGGCCCTCTGGCAAAATGCTTGGGCCCAAATCAGATGTGCGCCTCCTCGAAGAGGTCCATGAAGGCCATTGTGGAGTGATAAGTGGGGATTCTGACTACTTTTTGCGCCTTTTGACTTTCATTTTAGTTCAAAAATGCTTAAAGGTATTCCCGAAAACTGATGAAATATGCTTACTTGCAGGAGTATTGGAAAATAAGCCAAAGTGATAAAATTCAACTCAAGAATGAGTGATTTTGAACAAGGACAAAAATCAAGCAAAAAGGCTAAAGTGAGGATCGTAGAATTCTGTCTGCGACTGCAGAACAAAAAGAAAATTTGACAGTGCTGCAATGCAAAGTGCGGACCGCACAATAATTGTGCGGCCGCAGAAGTCAAGGTTCAAAGAGTTGGGAATTCAAGACAATCAAGATGTGCGGACCGCACTATAATTGTGCAGCCGCAAAAATCAAATGTGCGGCCGCATCCAGAATTGTGCGGTCAGCAGAACTTAAGAAGTGCGGATGTAAGTTCAGAATTGTGCAGCCACAGAACTCCAAGCTACCAACAAATGAACTATATACCATTTGATCCCTCTATCAGCCAAAAAATATTAATTGTGATAAAATATGTCATCGAGGGATTTTACTTTATCATGAATCCATTGATTTTATATGACTTATTACTACTCCCCCTATTGTTCTTGAGAAATGACTCGGTCTGGCCCATTCCTCGAACGAAGTTTTTACGGGATCCCTATCTACCAAAATTTTAACTTCTGGTTCCGGCGAACGAATAATCATTGAGTCCTCCTCTTTCCGGACAACACATACAAAGAGACCCACCCACAGTCAAATAATTAGTGAACCTTAGAGATAAAGAGATATTTCTATAATTAGTTTGTTTCTCTTCTATTTTACAAAAAAAATTCTGTCACTCCATCCCCGCAGGGGCAGAGAACCCGTCGCTGTCTCGACTGTGCTACCGGAGGCTCTGGGGAAATCGGAATAGGAGAGCACTCATCTTGGGGTGGGCTTACTACTTAGATGCTTTCAGCAGTTATCCGCTCCGCACTTGGCTACCCAGCGTTTACCGTGGGCACGATAACTGGTACACCAGAGGTGCGTCCTTCCCAGTCCTCTCGTACTAGGGAAAGGTCCTAACTACTCCTGTCAAGAGTTGCAGCAAAGTGCAGACCGCACACAGAATTATGCGGCCACAGCACCTCCGAAAGGTCAATTTTGTCCGAAAATTTCAGTTGTGTATAAATAGTCATTTTTGACAAAATTAGATCAAGTTTTGAAAATCTAAAAGTTGGTAGCCGTTTTTCTTTACTGTTTTAGAAAACTTTATCATAGCTTGTCAATTTTACATTGGATTTTCATATATTTATCATTAAATATGAGTTTAATCATCCTTTCTTCTTTATTTTCTTCATAACCCACTATGGGTAGCTAAATTTCTAGCTAGGGTTGTGACCCAACCCTAGTGTGGGTACCTAATAGGTTTTTGATTTAGGGCTTGTTCATGGTTGGGTGTGTAATATTTAGCCCAGTTCTTGCTATAATTATAGAATTAATGGTTGCAAATATTGATTCAAGCTTATTTGACTTAGTCTCTACTTGAGAAAGAGAGACTTAGTCTAGGAAAACTTGGCTAACAAGAAATTGGATGAACTCAAGAAATTGATAGTCCCAATTAAAGGGTTGAATCTAGAGATAGTAAAACCCGACTTGAGCATCTATCAATTATTTTCTGCATTACCCATTTGGACTTGAGAGACAGCCAAATTGGGCAAAACCACTATATTACCGAGAGGTATTGAGTGGGTAATTGTGTTGATTGCTATAATAAACCCCGACCAACGAAACCCGCTCTAAAGCCCACAACCCGTTAGGTAAACACCTAGGTGGAAGTCACATCCCTAGATCTTTTACATACTTAAAAAACAACACCAAAATATATTATTCTCTAGTTTTACATATGTGAACCATATAATTTAGAAGTAGAATCAAAACACAGCTTGTGGAAGTACATCTTAGACACTTTAAGTGCTTAGTCCGAATATATACCTAATCCCATCTACGCTCCCTGTGGATTTGATCCTGACTCCCAGTTGGGTAACTATTATTGCAATCGACCGCTTCATGGAGCTCTCTCTGGCAATTGGGCTTTGGTCAGATGCCTTATATGGGTAGGCTATTACTAGCCCACCATGAAAAAAGAGGCCGCAGACTTCGTGGAAAAATGCGAACAATGCCAAAAGTATGCCCCAATGATTCACAAAGTAGGCGAACACCTCCACTCAGTCACTTCCCCTTGGCCATTTATCAAATGGGGAATGAACATCTTGGGCCCCCTCCCGGCAGGGCTAGGTAACATACAATTTCTTTTAGTTTTAACCGATTATTTCTCTAAGTGGGTAGAAGTAGGAGCATTCGCCTAAATACGTGATCTGGAAGTGATAGCCTTCATATGGAAAAACATCGTATGCCGATTCGGCCTCCCCAATTTACAAGAAAGAAGATCGCTAATTTTTTTTAGAAGTGGCATATCAAAAGAATATTCTCGACAGCATACCACCCTACGGGAAACGGACAAGTACAGTCCTCCAACAAGCCGATACTGAACAACATGAAGAAAAAACTTGAAGACGCCAAAGGGCTATGGCCGAAAATGTTACTAGAAGTAATTTGGGCCTACCAAACAATGCCGAAGACAAGCACAGGAGATACACCTTACTCTTTAGTCTATGGGACTGATGTAGTAATACCGGTCGAAGTCGGGGAGCCCAACCTACGATACTCTTACCAGAGCAGACCAAGGAATAACAAAGCAGAAGGCAGGAGCTCGACGAAGTCTAAGAACGACGAGACATGGACTACATATGGATGATCGCCCAAAAATAACAAACATAACGCTATTATAATAAGAAGGTGAAGGTCAGGCCACTCAAAGCCGAGGACTACGTGTTTAAAGACAAAACACAAGCAAGCAAAGACCCACGGGAAGGCAAACTGGGAACAAATTGGTACGGCCCGTACAAAATCACGTTAACAGGGAACAAAGGATCATTCCAACTAGAAACAATGGAAGGAAAGCTACTACTAAACAACTGGAATATTACCCATCTCAAGTACTTCAACTTTTAGGAGGTAAAACGTCCCCCAAATCGTAATCTTTTTTCCCTCACTTGAGTTTTGTCCCAATTGGGTTTTCTCAAGGAGGTTTTTAATGAGGCGACGAAGGGGACACTTCAAGTAGAAGTACGTAAAAATGGAGGCCCAAGACGGCTAGTTTATTGCTCGACCTCTCAAGCCTTCTCCAGGACGACCAATGAAGGGACTAGATAGACTGGGACTGGAACGCCAACCAGCACCCGAAAATTTGTAAATTTATCCAAGTGTATGAACAAAACAACAATGCATGAATTTTATTTCTATTTTCTCCAAATGTACAACCAAGGCAACAATGCTTCAAGTTTACAATGTCGACAAACTCCACACCTAGAAGCATATCTTTCTAAACATATATTGCGTTCGACCTCATTCGAGCCAATACCTTATGGCCCTCGGCCATAGTCAAACATAGATTATGTTAGACCTCATTCGAACTAACACCTAATGGCCCTCAACCATAGTCAAACATAGGTTATGTTCGACCTAGTTCGGACTAACACCTAATGCCTCTCGGCCATAGTCAAACATAGGTTATGTTCGACCTCGTGCGAACTAACACCTAATGGCCCTCGGCCATAGTCAAACATAGGTTATGTTCGACCTAGTTCGGACTAACACCTAATGCCTCTCGGCCATAGTCAAACATAGGTTATGTTCGACCTCGTGCGAACTAACACCTAATGGCCCTCGGTCATAGTCAAACATAAGTTATGTTCGACCTCGTTCGAACAAACACCTAATGGCCCTCGGCCATAGTCAAACATAGGTCATGTTCGACCTTGTTCGAACTAACACCTACTGGCCCTCGGCCATAGTCAAACATATGTTATGTTTGACCTCGTTCGAAACAACATCTACTGGCCCTCGACCATAGTTAAATTTAGGATATGCTCGACCTTATTCAAACTAAGTGATTACGGCTAAGATAATCAAGGAAACCAAGCGACAAAATCAAAACACATACAAGTATGAACCGCAGGAAGAGAATAAGGTACAAATAACAAAGTTGACATTTCATAATTAGAGTATTTTTACAAAGGCTCGTAAAGACGCCTACAAAATATGCACAAGTTCACAACAAAAATAAGAAGGAAAAAGAAAAACTACTAGTCGTCGCGGGCCCATTAGTGTTATCGGCTTGACCATCTGGGCCATCTCCATCTGTGCCCTCACCATCACCACCGCCCTCACGGTACATATCCTCGTACCAGGCATCCTCTTCCATCTGGTCCACTATAATGATCTGACCGATCGTTTTACGGGCATTAGCTCTGAACCCCTATTTATTGCTCTCTCTATTTCATTTTGTGGTTACGCGACTTGCCGGGAGGATTTATTTTTGGTTTTAGAGTGAACTAGGACACATAGTCCCGAAATTGAGAATTTAAATTCTAGGAATTGACTGTAGTTTGAATTATGTGAAAACAACTTTGCAATGGAATTTCGACGATTCCAATAGCTCTTTAGGGTGATTTTTTGTCTTAGGAGCGTATCCGGATATTAATTTGGAGGTCCGTAGGTCATCTTAGCGCCAATTGGCGAAAGTTGGAAATTGAATGATTTTTGGAAGGTTTGACCGGGAGTGGACTTTTTGATATCAGGGTTGGATTCTGATTCCGAAAGTTGGAGTAGGTCCATAATGCCAATTATGACTTGTGTGCAAAATTTGAGGTCAATCAGACTTGATTTAATAGGTTTCGGCATCAGATGTAAAAGTTTAAAGTTTTAAAGTTCATTAGGCTTGAATCGATATGCAATTCATATGTTTAGCATTGTTTGATGTAATTTAAAGGCTCGACTACATTAGTATAATATTTTAGGACTTGTTGGTGCATTTGGTTGAGGTTCTGGGAGCCTCGGGTGAGTTTTGGATGGTTAATGGATCGAAATCGGATTTAGAGAAATGCTAGAATTTTCTGCCTTCTGGTACAATTGTACGTGCGGAACTATTCTCGCAGGTGCGCTTTCGCAGGCGTGGCTGGTAAGGCGCAGAAGTGGATTTGGGGCTTGGCGCGGGGCTTCATCGCAGGTGCATGAAGCTTTCCGCATCTGCGAGCCCGCAAGTGCAAGCCAGGCGCCGCAGATGCAGAGTGAAGGGGGCAACTGGTTCCGCAGAAGCGGAAGTGTCGACCGCAAAAGCGAGGCCGCGGAAGCGGACCTCTAGTCCACAAAAGCGAAAGAAGTCACAGAATCGGGAAGGACCTCGCATCTGCAAGACCGCATATGCGGTTAAGAATTCCGCAGAAGCGGAAACACTGGCCAGGCTATTAAAACAGAAGGGTCCGACATTTTTTTCATTTTAGACCTTTCTAACACGGGTTGAGGCATCATTTGAGCAAGAATTCACGGTAAATCTAGAGGTAAGTCATTTGTGATAATGGTTAATCAATAATTTTGAATTATCATTGAGTATTTCGATTAAATTACGTGTTTTTGAGGTGCAATTAGAGGAAATTGGGCCTAGGGATTTGAAAATAAGATTTGAGGATTTGAAGGTCGTGTTGATGTCAGAATTTGGTAATTTTGGTATGGGTGAACTCGATATCGAATGGGTGTTCGTATTTTGTGGCTTTTACCCGATTCTGAGACATGGGCCCGGGTCGACCTTTTGGGGTGATTTTTCAATTCTTTGCTAAAGTCGTAGTTTCATTATTTAAACTAATTTCTTGTAGTTGTATTTATAGTATGTAATTGCTTTTGACTAGATTTGGACCGTTCGGAGTCGAAAAGTTAACGGAAAGACATTCTTATCTAATTGAGCGAGATTTGAGGTAAGTGACTTGTCTAACCTTGTGGGGGGGGAACCTCCCCTTAGGATTTGGTACTGTTATAAGAATTTGTGATATGTGAGCACCGTGTACGCGAGGTGACGAGTGCGTACACGGGCTAAATGTGAAAATTCTAGTTCTTGCTGAGTATTCTTCCTTTAAATTCCTTAACTAAGTTGTTTTAGCATGTGTAGCTATCATGTTTAGCCTAATATCGCATGCCTACATGTCTTAACTTTTACTTGAAATTTGTGCAATATGCTTAGTTGAATTACTTGCCTCAGTGATCTTGTATTCAGTCTTTAACTGTATGATTCCTTGATGTAAATTTGTTGTTCCATAGGTTATGAGTTGTGTATTTACTTTTGGGACTACGAGGCGGTACGTCTGGAGCTCCCCCTGTCGTGTATTTACTTTTGGGACTACGAGGAAGCACCTTAGGAGATCCCCTGTTGCATATGTATTTTTGGGACTACGAGGCGGTACCTTGGAAGATCACATGTTGCTTATTTACTTTTGGGACTACGAGGCAATACCTCAGGAGATCCTCTGTTGCATATTTCCTTTTGGGACTATAAGGCGGTACCTCGGGAGATCCCCATGTTGGGTATTTACATTTGGGACTACGAGGCGATACCTCCGGGCCCCTGTTATTTACCTCTATTTGCTATGTTGTTACCTTTCTGTAATTTCTCATTGTTCATTTATCAGTCTTTTCATTATATTATTATATTTTCTACCTTTATTCCAGTAGGGCCTTGACCTGACCTCGTCATTACTCTACCGAGGTTAGGCTTGGCACTTATTGGGTACCATTGTGGTGTACTCATACTATACTTCTGCACATCTTTTCTGCAGATCCAGGTTCTTCCTACCATGCTAGATACCACTAAGCTGGACAGTACGTGGAGACTTCAAGGTATATCTACCAGCATCTGCAGACCTCGGATCCCCCCCCCCCCCCCCCTCTATCCTTATTATGTTGTTTTTCCTTATTCTCTTTAGACTCTAATGTAAAGAGACACTTAGTAATTTCTTTTAGAAGCTTGTGACTTATTTCTACCGGGTTTTGGGAGTTGTAATTATTTGAGTCGCAGTTTCTATTTATACTTCATGTGTTGAGATTTGAGTTCAATTTTATATTCAGTTATTCAGCTAAATATTAGGCTTACCTAGTCTTAGAGACTAAGTGCCATCACGACATCCTACAGAGGGAAATTGGGGTCATGACATCCACACCCACATCCCTCTTTTCGTCATCGTCCTCGGGCGTAGCAGGATCATACCCACAAGCGATTCGATCTTCACGGGCCTTGACATGAGAATCTTCAGGGGCGTCCCCAAGAACAAATCATGTCACATGCAAATCTCAGAACACATCCAACTGAGCCTCAGCGTGAATCCATTCCTCGTACAGGCCCCAGGGAACGTTTAGAAAATCTGAAGTGTGAGAAGATAACGGCTGCGCAAGCATTTGAGCCTTCTCATCTTCTATGACGGCCACCTGGTCCTGAAGGAGGGAGTTGTATTTATCCAACTCCCCAATCCTCTCATCGAGCAGCTCCTCTTTAAATATTGTCATCTCCAAATCATTCTCTCGCTCAGAACGGAGAGTCTGAATCACCACCTCGAGGGCCTCCACTTTCCTCAAAGCCGTCGAACGAGTAGACTCAGCCCTCTCCAACTAGTTTTGCTTCTCAGTAATCTCGTCGTGAAGAATCTCCATCTGCATGTGACACTCCTCCAACTGCCTGCGCAACGCGACCACCTGTGCCTGGAGATATCCACATTGAGCCTCTACGACCCTACTAACCTCGAGATCTTCCTCTTTATTTCTTAGCGTCCCCTCAAGGGCGCTGCACTTTCAATGACCCTCACCAGCTCATCATGCTTCTCCTTCAATTCATCTAGAAGGGTCTGCAAAATGCCTCTCTCACCAAACTGCCTACAAATATCCTGGTACTTGCCACAGTACTCGTGGTATTTTCACAGCAACTTCATAAAAATAGCCTTACGCTTCTCCTCTTTTCGGGATCTTTAAATTTCCAAGATCACGGTCTAAAAAAGAAAGAAAAAGAGAACAGACACAGTAAGAACGAAGCCAAAACGTTGAACATAACGAACAGAAATGAGAAGCGTCAAAAAAGTACCCTGAGAGAGAGGCCTACTATGCTCCTCGATAAGATAGCATCATTCAGCTCTTGGAGAGTGCGATCCTCCACGTCGAAGGAAAGAGGACCGAGGGCAGGAACTACATTCTCTGTATATTTTAATAAGGCCCAATCAATTGGGATCGCAATAGTCCACGTGAACCCCTCCAGTATCACCTCCAGCTGGGTAAATCCATCCTTTATCATCCTCATCTCATCAGCATCGAGATCAAAACCCATCTCGTAGCCATCCTCTCCCATCGTCCGGCAAAGAAACATTGTTGGCCAGCTGCAAAGTCGATGGCCCCTCCTGCCAAAAATTATCAGAAGCCACAGTGTCTGGCCTTTCGGCTCCTACCGCCGCAAAGGGAAGAGGTACGCCCTGAACGGCCTCTGCCAATATCGGAACATCAGACACCAGCTCGACATCATCCTCAAGTATTATGCTCGTCGTCTCATGGATGACAAAATCATCCATTACTGAATCTATAGCCCGGGCGACCCCATCACCAACATCCATCGATCTTCTCTTACTGGGAACCAAATTCCCGTCGCTCAGAGATGACTCCTCCTCCTCGTCCACAAGATAGTGCAAAAGGGAAGCTTGAAGCTCGACTGTTGAAATATCCGCATGCGGAGAAGAAACTGATGCTGAGGTAACAGTAGATGGGGCCGACGACCGAGCAGACCTGGTCGCGATTGAGAAAGAAACAGAAGCAGATAATCGAACAGGCCTAGCCGCAATCACAGTGGGAATAAACGTTGATGTTAGGCTATAATCTCTTGTTTTAGTTGCTTATCGCACTTTAATTGAGTTTGAGCTTTAATCGCTAGTGTTTTACACTAATTGTGTGTTTTATGCATTGTAGGAGTAATTTCGAGCTTTGTAGATGTTATGGAATTAATTCAAGCTATTCTAGAGCTTTGAAGTCTAAGTAAAAGCCCAAGGATTAAGTTGATATCATATTCGTGGATCAACGGACAATAGTGCACATAATGAGAGAAACGAAGAATTGAGCAAGATGCCACAAAGGTGCGCGAGCGCACAATGGGCACACAAGTCAGGCAGAACACTGTCCAAAGTGCGCGGCCATATGCGTGACAACATTAACAGGTGCGCGGACGCGCATGTCCAACGCCGGAAAGTATCCTATTTTGCTTGGGCCCGACCCTACTTGATATATATACATGGAAAAATATTATTTTCTGGACTTTTGACACATCTAAGACCTAAGGAGGCTAAGGAGGAGATGGTGAAGTGAAATCACAAGGGATTTATCATTCAATCTGCACTGAAGACACGAGTTTGGATTATTTTATGTTTTTCTTTACTTTAAACGTATTTGTGATGAATTTCTCCATATCTATGGAGTAGTTCTCTTTAGGGTTGATAGATTTGGTGGATTGATACTTGTTTGTGGATTATAACTCTAGTTTTTATGTATTGAATCATTTTGGATGTTTTAATTATTGCATCTATATTCACTAGTTCATGTAATCGAGAGAGACATAACTTATGTTATATTTGCATAATATTTTGTGGGTTGAATTCAATGATTATTCTTAGTAATCGAGAGAGGCTAGTTGAGTTATTTATTAAAGTTAGTTAGGAGGATAATCGAGAGAGGTTCTCCTAAAGACCAATCACCACGAATTCTTGCATATCTTCACTGAGCTTAACTTAGTTCATCTTGCGAGGTTGGGACGTAATCGAGAGAGGAGTTTCTTCTAAACGTGTGAACTAATAATTGAGTGAATTCAAGAGATTCACTTGAACATTAGAAGTGAATTATCTAGAGTTAGATCCCAAACAATTGTCTTGCACCTATTCCATCAAAACCGTGTTTTCTCCCATAGATATCTTTCCTTACTCATTGTTGCGATTGTCATTAGTCAATAGTTAAGACACTTAGTTAATTTTAGTTTTAAATCACATAAATCTCAATTGTTAATCATCTTTGATAGCAATCAAGCTATAAACTACGAAAATACTGTTTAAGTCCAATCCATGTGGATACGATATTACATTATACTATATTCGACTAGAGAGCATATTTAAGTGTGTGTTTTGCGCTCGTCAAATTTTGGCGTCGTTGTCGGGGATTGGCAATCAATAGTTTTTGAAATAGTTTGTGGTGCTAATTCAGAAATTTTTCTTATTATTTTTATTTTTATTTTTCCCTTTTTACGTTTAGTTTCTTTGATTGTGCGCAGGCTATAAGTTAGATTGGCGCATGATTCGATCTTCTAGGAAGGAAGTGCTACCATACGAATGAGAAATCAAGAAACAATTCGATCCTCAACCAAGGAAATTATGACTGGAGATGAGGATAATGTTGATTTAGCTGCAAGAGAGGCAGTCCGGCAAAGAGAAAAAGTTGCACGAGATGCTAAGGAAGCAGCCCTTCAAAATGCACAACTTGTCTATGAAGAGGAGAGGGCTAGGAGAATGGCTCAGAATCAACCTTTGGCTACAGACCAGTTCGAAAATATATTTCTCGGTGCGGGGAGACCACTTGGCAATTATGCTAGACCGGTCTACAACCAAGGCTTATCAAGTGTGAGACCACCTCCAGTTGCAGCTAACAATTTTGAGTTGAAGCAGGGGTTGCATCAAACTCTTCAAAACAGCTGTGTCTTCAAAGGAAAGATGAACGAAGATCCAAACAATCATCTGATGGAATTTGAGGAGATTATGAACACCTTTCAATATAATGGTGTGTCCCAAGATGCGGTCTATGTAAGGGCATTCCCCTTCACATTCAAAGATGATGCAAAGCACTGGCTTCGAAGCTTGCCTAATGGGTTGATTAGAACATGGGATGAGATGACAAACAAATTTCTTGATAAATATTTCTCATAATCTAAGATGGGCAAGTTTAGAAGAGAAATCCATAACTTTTTCTAGAACGAGACTGAAACTGTGTTTGAATCTTGGGAGAGGTTTAAGGAGATAGTTCTAAAGTGTCAACATAGTGGAATTGAGCTATATATGCAACTTCAGAACTTTTGGGATAGATTGACACCAGCCTCACACAGAACATTGAGCAATGCAGCTGGAGGCCTATTGATGAAGAAGACTCCAGAGGAGATAGTCACAATTCTAGATGAGAAATTTGAAGATGCAATTCAGTGGCCCTCCGAGATTGCTGAAAGAAGAAGTCAACTAGTGTTCACCAAGTTGATGCTAACACATCAATTCTAGATGAGAAATATGAAGATTCAATTCAGTGGCCCTCTGAGATTGCTGAAAGAAGAAGATCAACTGGTGTTTACCAAGTTGATGCTAACACATCTGTGCAGGTACAACTTGATGCCATGGCCAAGGAAATAAGGAAGCTGACTTTAGCTTCAATACATAGTGAGGCCCACACAGCTTGTGATATATGTGAAAGAAGACACCCTACTCATGAGTGTCAAGCCTCAATTGAGAAAGTTAATGCTGTTGGGAATTATAACTTCAATGTAATGGGTCAGAAGCACCCCGGATTTTCGTGGAGTTCACCTAGGGGTACTTCAAATGCATGGCAACAAAACAACTCCAGATTCCAGAGACAGGGAGCCTCAGGCTTCCAAACTCTGAAAAAGCAGCAGCTCCAACCTCAACAATCCAATCAGCCCGGGCTAGAAGATATGATGAAGTCCTTTATTATCAAGACGAATGAGAGGCTAGATGCTCATGGTGTAGCTATCAAAGAACTTGGCACCAGGTTGCAAAACTTGGAGAAGCAAATGGCGCAAATTGAAATTGTATTCTCTGAGAGAATCCCAGGTACTCTGCCAGCTGATACTGTAAGAAACCCCAAAGAAACAGTGAATATTGTGACTTTGAGAAGCGGGAAAGTGTTGAAAGATCCCACTCCAGTCCAAAAAGAGGTGGTACCTGAAAAAGAAAGTGAGGAGAAGCTAAAAAATGAAGTTGATAAGAAGAAGAAAGGCAAGAAGGGAGCTGACAAAAAAGAAAAAGGATGACACTTCAAGAAAGGAGGATCGTAATGAGAGCGAGCACATGCTTGCTCTACCGTTTCCCCAAAATCTATATAGAGAAAAGCTGGATAAGCAGTTTGAGAGATTTCTGGATATGATGAAACAAGTTAATGTAAATTTGCCATTCACAGAAGTACTCTCACAAAAGCCAGTTTATGCCAAATTCTTGAAGAAGATCTCTACAAAGAAGAGGAAGATATAAAAGACCCCAGTCGTCAAGCTCACAGAGCATTGCAGCGCTATCTTGCAAAATAAACGCCCACAAAAGTGTGGATATCCAGGGAGTTTTACTATACCTTGCTCGTTAGGCACTCTTAATTTTGATAAGTCTTTATGTGATTCTGGTGCCTCAATTAATTTAATGTCATTGTCTATTTACCGGAAGCTGGAGAATGAGATTGGAGAGATAAGGTTTGTACCAATATCTTGCACCTGGTAGACCAAACAACTCATACCTGATAAGATAGTGGAAGACGTCTTAGTTCGGGTAGATAAGTTTGCATTTCCTATAGACTTCATAGTGGTGAAGATGGAGGAAAATAAAGAGGTCCCCCTCATCTTTGGAAGACCATTATTAGCGACGGGTAGAGCAATATTAGATATACATGATAGAAAACTCATGCTTAGAGTGGGTGAGAAGATAGTGACTTTCGAGATGAATGTAGAAACGGGGGTGAAAAAGGAGAAGCCAGCTACAAGTGTTGAGTGGAATGTGAAGAGTTCAAGAGATAAGGCTCTAGTTATTGAGAAAAATAAGTGTTGGGTATACCCCAAGAAGGCTGAGAAAAAGCTATCTGCATGGATGTGTGCACTAGTTCGGGCAAGAAGAATGGAGCCCGACTTTGATTCAAACCTCGACTAGAGATTCAGGGAAGTTTCCTCTACCTTATGCTTTTTAATTGTGTGTCATGGGGACATGTCATAACTTAAAGTGTGGGTGGGGGATATTTGTATGTATGTATATTAGTCTTAGTTTTTGTGTGTTAGTTTTAGTAGTTTGATAGAAAAAATAAATTTCGAAAAGACCATAAAACAATTATAAATTTTTGATTTTCCCCGACGATGGATATCATTCGACAGGTTTCTTGAGGGAGTAAAGTTGAAGGAAAAAGACCAAAAATATTTTCTATTGGTAGGTAGCGTATTAAATTCCCCTTGATTTTACTTTGTGTCGCGGTTCTTTTTCAAGGGTTTTGTTTGAACCAGGTATAGTTAGTTTTTGGTTTTGTTAGTAGTATGAAACCTTGTGTTGTGATTTGAATTGAAAGCCAATATATCTTGACTTGGGTATGCTTGAGAATAGTGAGTGCTTTAGTTATGATGCTTAGGCTCAGTGTTTTACTCTTGTGTAAGTACCTAAAAGTGTATGAGCTTAACTTTGCTTAACTGATTTGACTAGAGTGTCGTGATAATCCAATCTTGAGTGAGTTATGTGCCATGTGTGTGTGAGGTTTTATGTTATTCTGTGCATTGCATTTGATGTCTAGAACTTGCCCCGTGTATTTGCAAAGCGAAATAGTAGTTTTATTCAGTCTTGAAAGTGATATAGGCATTTCTTTGTTGAGCCAGATATATGTGTCTACCCACCTAATTTTATGTATCTTAGTTAACCATGTTGAGCCTGTAATCGTGTTTCTTTGGAAACCATATTACAAGCCTTACCTATTTGTTTGAATTGACCATCTAGTTAAACCTTGTTCCTGTCATGAGCACTTGAAATTGTTATGAACTATGTATAAGTTAGAGTGTAGGGTGATTGATTTGGCTTTTGAGTGGAACTATTGAAATAAGGAGAAAGGTGCATTGTTTTAAAAAAGTAAGAGCCACTTGAATTGAAAAAGAAAAAAAAATATTATTGTATGGTTGTGAAAAATATTCTTTGATAGTGGTAAATTCCTTGATAGTGGTAACTCTTAATGTAATTGTGTTTAAAGAATTAGGGAGTTGATATATATTGACGTGAAGGTGGGGTTATGGTTTGACATAAGTGTAGGGTTTTGGAAGGTAAAGTGTATGTATTAAAGTGCTTAGGGAGGTGTAGTCACTCTTATATCTAAATATATCCTACCCGTCCCGTAGCTTACATTACAACCAATTAAAGTCCTACTTGATCCTCGACCGAATGAGCTCAATTAGTAGAGTAGTACACTACGGGCAAGCCTATGGTTCATCTTTTGTGTCATATGAATGTTATTTCTGAGAGTGCGTGAATTCTTCTATCTTGAGTTCCTAGTTGTTCTTAATGTCTATTGTGTGTGGAACTGCTCTCTATTATTGTGTAAGGGGACTTAATTCATGAAGGAAAGGTAATGTTGTTTACATCTATGTTGGAGTAAGTGAGCGAGTTGTGAATAATGCGTGGTACTTGTGAATCAAATCTTGAGGCTAGGATGTTACACTGAAATGCTTAGTCTATTTTAAATATTTTTGGTATGAATCAAATATTTTTGGTAAGCACCCTCCACTTCCAACCAAGAGGTTGTGAGTTCGAGTCACCCCAAGAGCAAGGTAGGGAGTTCTTGGAGGGAAGGATGCCGAGGGTCATTTGGAAACAGCCTCTCTACCCCAGGGTAGGGGTAAGGTCTGCGTACACACTACCCTCCCCAGACCCCACTAGTGGGATTATACTGGGTTGTTGTTGTTGTTGTTGTTGTTGTTGTGATGAGTTAGGAGAGTTGTTTAAAAAGGTCGTGTGTAATGACCCGGCTGGTTGTTTTGAGTATTACAACCTAATTCCTCCATTTACTGCTCAATTTATACTTTACAATTATTATATGACTTGTCGTAGTAATTGGTTTAGGTCCGATGAGGTTTTGAAAGGAATTGAGACACATAGTCTCAAGGAGGAAACATTAAGTTTAAAAGTTTGATCGGGGAGTTGACTTTTTGATATCGGGGTCGGAATCTGATTCTGGAATCTAAAATAGGTCTGTTATGTCATTTATGACTTGTGTGCAAACTTAGAGGTCAATCGGACTTGATTTGATAAGTTTCAACATCGAATGTAAAAGTTGAAAGTTCTTAGTCTCATTAAGCTTGAATTGGGGTATGATTCGTGATTTTAGCGTTGTTTGATATGATTTGAGGTTTCTACTAAGTTTGTATGATATTTTAGGACTTATTGGTACATTCGTATTGGGGCCCGAGTGGCTCGGGTGTATTTCGAGGTTAGGTTTGAGCGAGTCTGGGCATTTCGGCACTCTGATGTTGTTTTGGAACTTTTGAAGTGCGGGGGGCACATTGTGGAGTGTTGAGGTAAAGCCTCAGGTACGGACCGCAAAGGAAAAGTGCGGACCGCAGAGTAAAAGTGCAGACTACAGAGGAAATGTACGGACCGCAGAAATTCCTCCCGTGGACGCAGAAAGAAGATTATGCAGATTCGATAGTGCAACTCGGAAGCTTATATCTTTTAATCTACAAGGAATTTGGAGATGATCCAAAAATGAAAGTTGTATCTCTTTGAATCTAGTCTTCAGAAAATTAAACCATTCATTATTTGAAAAATTGTATAGAAAGCTACGGCCAATTTACTGAAGCCTGGTATTGCAACCACCATTGAAGTGCGATCGCACAATTTAGATTTGCGGCCGCAGGACCTGGGATGTGCGGCCGCATAAAAGAATGTACGGTCAGCAAAATGAGGGATCAAATATTTGTACTATATGAACGAGGGTTAGAGTATTATTTCATATTTGAACTTTGGGAGCTCGGTTTGTGGCGATGTTTCGTGGAAGTTTCAAGCAATTCATTAGGGTAATTGATTCTAACTTGGATTTGGTTAATATACATAAATATATCATTGTTTTCATCATTTAATTAGTATTTTGAGATGGAAATTTGGGGAAAATTTTAGTAATTTTGATAAAACAAATTTTTGGGATTTGAATGTCGATTCAGAGTCGGATTTGAGTCAAACTAGTATGGTTGGACTTATAATTGAATGGGTTGTCAGATTTTATAAGTTTCGTCGGAGTTCGCGACGTGGACCCCGCTAGTAGTTTTGAGTAAAATTTTGAATTTTGTTGGAAAATTAGTATTTTCATATCGAATTAATTCCTATAATTTGTATTGACTAAATCAAATTAATCATGACTAGATTCGAGGCGTTTAGAGGCCGATTCGCGAGGAAAAGACATAACAGAATAAAGAATTACAAGGTTTGAGATAAGTAACAGTTTTAAATTTGGTTCTAAGGGTATGAAAGCCCAGATTATGTGTTATGTGACCGGTTTTGAGGTAACACACATGCTAGGTGATGGGTGTGTGGGCGTGCACAGTAGAAATTATGACTTGGTCAAATTCCACGGGACTGTGTAGTTGAATAGTCTGCTGTTATCTGTACATTCTCCATGTAGTAGAGAAATTGAACCACAAACCATGTTAGAAATCATGATTAGATTATGTGTTGGCACTGCCAGGGACCCACAGAGGTCATTTACATGTTGAATTATCTGCTAAATTGTTGTTTTGTACTCAGCAATAGTTTATTTGTTTATTTTATCTCAGTCTCTATTGTTCCTTGTTGATGCATTATATCATTTCTGTTGGGAATGATTTTCATTATTATTGAGAGCCCGAGAGACTAGAGAAATTTATGACTGAGTGAGGTCGAGGGCCTGATTGTGAGATATTATACTATAGCACGTGAGTTGTCCATGCAACACTGAGTTGTCTGTGTGGATCCATATATTATACTATAGCACGTGAGTTGTCCGTGCAATATATGAGTTGTCCATGTGGATCCAGATATTATACTATAGCATGTAAGTTGTTCGTGCAACACGTGAGTTATCTGTGTGGATCAGATATTATACTATATCACGTGAGTTGACTGTGCATCACGTGAGTTGTCCGTGCCGATTATAGCACTTGGGCTGCCCATCCGGAGTCTGTACACACCCTCAGTGAGCGCAGGTACCTACTGAGTGCGAGTGCTGAGCGAATGGGAGTACTGGGTGACTGTTTTTCTGAGAGGATGCATGGATTTCATTATTACTGTACTTCAGTTGTCATATATCACTGTTTTGGGAATTTCTGAGAGATATTACCTATGTTTCATTTGAACTTGACATGAAATTACTGTTTTGGCCTTAAATATTGAACTTGAAAGCATGTTGTTGGAAATTCCTGTGATTGGACTCAATTGTGAAGCTCGTCACTACTTTCAGTTCTTTATTTAATATTGTTACTTGTTGAGTTGGTTGTACTCATACTACACTTTGCACCTCGTGTGCAGATCCAGGTGCTTCCGGACACGGCGACTGTTAGATCCTAGAGTGCTATCAGTTGGATACTATCAAGGTAGCGGCTTGGCGTCCGCTAACCTTGACTCTCTTCCTTTCAGTTATTATTCTATTCTATATTTTCAGACAGTATTTTTATCAGTCAGACTTTTTTATCATTTAGATTCTCATGTACTCAGTGACACCTGGTTTTGGGAGTTTATTCATATATGTATTTGTGAGATTTGTCTACTGAATTTAAATATTATGTTTTCAAACTTAAGAAAAATTGTGGTTTACTGAGGTTGTCGGCTTGCCTATTATTGAGATAAGTTCCATCACGACATGCGGATTTTGGGTCGTGACAAGTTGGTATCACAGCTTAGATTACATAGGGCTCACAAGTCATGAGTAGGTTTAGTAGAGTCTTGCGGATCAGTACGAAGACGTCTGTACTTATCTTCGAGAGGTTGTTGAACCATTAGGAAAATTTCACTTTCTTGTATTCTGTCGCGCGAATTTATTGATTTCGGAAACTAAAATTTTTTTATTCTATTCTCTCACGGATGGTGAGGACACGTACGACCGGATCAGACGATCAACCACTAGTGCCACCACTAAGGGCCGCGAGAGGCCAGGGCCGTGGTAAAGGCCAGGACTGAGGTAGAGGTCAAGGTGTAGCTCGTACAGCAGTTGGAGAAGCACCTGTAGCACCACCAGTTGCTATAGCTCAGGCGCAGATTCCAGATATAGTTGAGCCGGCGGGACTGGCTTAGGAACCAGTTGTGCCTATTGTGATTCCAGTCCTTCAGAAGGCTCTAGCACAGATATTGACTATTTGCACTGGCCTTACTCAGGTGGTTTCGGCTCAGGCCGGGGGAGGTACCCATACCCTTGTTACCCATACTTAAGAGCAGGTAGTGTAGGGGCTTCAGATACCGAAGGAACTACCAGCCCAGCCGGTTGCAGCTACTCAAGGCCCGGTAGTCCTTGTTATGGATAATGATGAGATAAGAAGACTTGAGAGATTTGGAAAGCTTCGACCTCCATCATTTAGCGGTGCTCAGTGAGAGTATGCTCAGGGTTTTCTAGATAAGTACCATCAATTGCTTCGGACAACTGGTATTATGGAGACCAATGAGGTCTCGTTCACTACTTATCATTTTTCTTGGGATGCTTCAGATGGTGGGAGGCTTATTAGAGGTGCAAGCCAGTCGGTGCAGTACCACTTACATGACAAGAGTTCTCTGTTCTCTTTTTGGAAAAGTTCGTGCAGCAGTATCGAAGGGAGGAGTTGCGCAGACAGTTTAAGCAGCTTCGACAGGATGGCATGTCTGTCACCCAGTACGAGATGAGGTTTTATGAGTTGTATCGTCACGTAGTTTGGTTGGTTCCCACTGATATGGAGAGGATTATGATGTTCATTGATGGCCTCACGTATCAGTTGTTGTTGCTTATGACTAGGGAAAGGGTATCTGGTGCCACTTTTGATGAGGTGGTTGACATTGCTTGACAGATAGAGGTGGTCTATAGCTAGGAGCATGGTGAGAGGGAGGCCAAGAGGCCTCGAGGTTCGGGCGGTTTTGGTGGGATACGTTATGGGGCAGTCCTACCACAGCAGGGGTTTCCCTTATAGGCCCGCTCATACGACTCGTGTAGCTCAACGTGGTGCATCAGGTAGCCACGATTCTTACAGTGCTCACTTAGGCCAGTCTTCATTTAGTGCACTACCAGCGTAGAGTTCTCACCGTGCCTCATCCGCTCAGGATTTTACAGGTAATTCCTCGAGTTATCAGGAACATTAGTTCTGTCATAAGAGGAGTTGTTTCAAGTGCGTGGATTTTGGTCATATCAAGAGAGAATGCCCTAGATTGTTGAGTGGGGCTCCACAACAGAGTTCTCGGTCGGTGCCACCAGCATCAGCAGTTACACCACCTTCCCAGCCAGTTCGGGGTGGGGCTTAGTCATTTAGGGGTCGCCCAAGAGGGGGAGGCCGATCAGGAGGCAGTCATGCCCGATTCTATGCTTTTCCTACCAGGCCAGATACCGCTGCTTCAGATGTAGTGATCACATGTATTCTCTTAGTGTGCCACAGGGAAGCTTTTATATTATTTGACCCTGGTTCTACTTATTCGTATATATCATCGTACTTTACTCATTATCCGGATATACCCTGTGAGTCCTTAGTTTTACCTGTTCATGTATCTAACCCGGTGGGCGATACTATTATTATGGACCATGTGTATTGGTCGTGTGTGGTAACTATCGGTGGACTGGAGACTAGAGTTGATCTCTTATTGCTCAGTATCATTGGTTTCAATGTAATCTTGGTAATGTATTGGTTGTCTCCATATCATGTTATTCTGGATTGTCACGTAAATACCGTGACGTTGGCGATGTCGGGGTTGCCGAAGGTCGAATGGAGGGGTTCTCTAGATTATGTTCCTAGCAGGGTAATTTCTTATTTGAAGGCCCAACATATGGTTAGGAAGGGGTGTTTATCATATTTGTTCTTTGTGAGAGAAGTTGATACAAATACTCCTACTATTGATTCAGTACGGGTAGTGCAAGACTTTCCGGATGTATTTCCTGCAGACCTACCGGGTATGTCACCCGACAGGAATAATGATTTCGGTATTGACTTGGTACCAGGCAATCCGCCCATTTCTATTCCTCCGTATTGTATGGCACCAACTGAGTTGAAAGAATTGAAGAGCAACTTCAAAAACTTCTTGATAACGGTTTTATTAGGCCTAGTGCGTCACCTTGGGGTGCACCAGTTCTATTTGTGAAAAAGAAAGATGGTACTATGTGGATGTGCATTGACTACAGGCAATTGAACAAAGTTACAATCAAGAATAAATATCCTTTGCTTCATATTGATGATTTATTTGACCAGCTTCAATGAGCGAGGGTATTCTCCAAAATTGATTTGAGATCCGGGTATCACCAGTTAAAAATTCGGGACACGGATACTCTAAAGACGGGATTCAGGACCCGTTATGGTCACTATGAATTTCTCGTGATGTCTTTTGGTCTGACCAATGCCCCAGAAACATTTATGCACTTGATGAATAGTGTATTCCATCCATATCTTGATTCATTTGCCGTAGTATTTATTGATGATATTTGGGTGTACTCACGTAGCCAGGAGGAGCATGCACAACACTTGGATATTGTATTATAGAGGCTGAGAGAGGAGAAACTTTATGCCAAATTCTCTAAGTGTGAGTTATGGCTTAGTTTAATGGCATTCTTGGGACACATAGTGTCCAATGAAGGAATTAAGGTGGATCCGAAGAAGATAGAGGCAATTTAGAGTTGGCTCAGGCCATCTTCGGCTACTAAGATTCGGAGTTTTCTCGGCTTGGCCGGTTATTATTGTCGCTTTGTAGAGGGCTTCTCGTCGATTGCATTGCCTTTGACTAAATTGACCTAGAGGGTGCTCCATTCAGGTGGTCGGATAACTGTGAAGAGAGCTTCCAGAAGCTCAAGGATGCCTTGACCACAACTCCAGTTCTAGTTTTGCCTTCAGCTTCAGGCTCTTATACAGTGTATTGTGATGCTTCTCGGATTGGTATTGGGTGTGTCTTGATGCAGGAAGGTAGAGTGATTGCCTATGCTTCATGTTAGTTGAAGCCCCATGAAAAAAACTACACTGTTCATGATTTAGAATTGGCAGCCATAGTTCATGCATTGAAATTTTGGAGGCACTATCTCTATGGTGTGTCTTGTGAGGTATTTACAGATCATCGGAGTCTTCAGCACTTATTTAAATAGAAGGACCTAAATTTGAGGCAGCGTAGGTGGTTGGAGCTGCTAAAGGACTATGATATCACTATTCTGTATCATCCCGGGAAGGCCAATGTGGTGGCTGATGCCTTGAGTAGAAAGGCATTGAGTATGGGTAGCCTTGCATTCATTCCTGTTGGTGAAAGACCTCTTGCAGTTGATGTTCAGGCCTTGGACAACCAATTCGTGATATTAGATGTGCCGCGGGACCTGGGATGTGTGGTCAACAAAATGAGGGATCAGATTTTTGTACTATGTAAACGAGGGTTAGAGTATTATTTCATAGTTGGACTTTGGGAGCTCGGTTTGTGGCGATGTTTTGTGGGATTTTCAAGCAATTCATCAAAGCAAGTGATTCTAACTTGGATTTGGTTAATATACATGAATATATCATATTTTTCATCATTTAATTAGTATTTTGAGATGAAAATTTGGGAAAAATTGTAGAAATTTCATTTAAAAAAATTTGGGATTTGAATGTCGATTCGGAGTCGGATTTGAGTGAAACTAGTATGGTTGGAATCGTAATTGAATGGGTTGTCAGATTTTGTATGTTTCGTTGGATTCTGAGACGTGGGCCCCACTGGTGATGTTGGAGTGAAATTTTGGATTTTGTTGGAAAATTAGTATTTTCATATGGAATTAATTCCTATAATTTGTATTGACTGAATTGAATTAATTGTGACTAGATTCGAGGCGTTCGGAGGCCGATTCGCGAGGAAAAGACATAGCAGAATAAATAATTACACACTTTGAGGTAAGTAACAGTTCTAAATTTGGTTCTGATGGTATGAAACCCCAGATTATGTGTTATGTAATCGGTTTTGAGGTGACACACATGCTAGGTGACAGGCGTGTGGGTGTGCACTGTACGAATTATGACTTGGTCAAATTCCATGAGATTGTGTAGTTGAATAGTCTGCTTTTATCTGTACATTCTCCATGTAGTAGAGAAATTGAACCACAAACCATGTTAGAAATCATGTTTAGATTATGTGTTGGCACTGTAGGGACCCACAAAGGTCGTGTACATGTTGAATTATCTACTAAAATACTATTTTATACTCAGTTACAGTTTACTTGTTTATTTTATCTCAGTCTCTATTTCTCTTTGCTGATGTATTATATTATTTCTGTTGGGGCTAATTTTCATGATTATTGAGAGCCCGAGAGACTAGAGAGATTTATGATTGAGTGAGGCCGAGGGCCTTATTGTGAGATATTATACTATAGCACGTGAGTTGTCCGTGCAACACTGAGTTGTTTGTGCGGATCCAGATATTATACTATAGCACGTGAGTTGTCCGTGCTAATTCAAATATAATACTATAGCACGTGAGTTGTTCGTGCAGCTCGTGAGTTGTCCGTGCGGATCCAGATATTATACTATAGCACGTGAGTTGTCCATGCAACACGTGAGTTGTTAGTGCGGATTATAGCGTTTGGGCTGAATGAGCCCCTCCGGAGTCTGTACACACCCCTAGAGAGTGCAGGTACATACTGAGTGCGAATGCCGAGTGTTGAGCGAATATGAGGACTGAGTGACTGTTGCTATGAGAGGATGTATTGATTTCATTATTATTGTACTTCAGTTGTCATATATCATTGTTCTGGGAATTTCTGTGAGATATTACCTATGTTTCAGTTGAACTTGACATGAAATTACTGTTTTGGCCTTAAATGTTGAACTTGAAAGCATGCCTACCTTATTATGTTGGAAATTATTGTAATTGGACTCAGCTGTCAAGCTCGTCACTACTTTCAGTTCTTTATTTAATATTGTTACTTGCTGAGTTGGTTGTACTCATACTACACCTTGCACCTCGTGTGCAGATCCAGGTGCTTCCAGATACGGCGACTGTTAGATCTCAGAGTGTTATCAGTTGGAGATTATTAAGGTAGTTGTTTGGTGTCCGCTGACCTTGACTCTCTTCCTTTCAATTATTATTCTGCTCTATATTTTCAGAAAGTGTTTTTATCAGTCAGACTTTATTATCATTTAGATGCTCATGTACTCAGTGACACTGGATTTTGGGAGTGTATTCATATTTTTAGTTGTGATATTTTTCTACTAAATTTAAATATTATGTTTTCAATCTTAAGAGAAATTGTTGTTTATTAAAGTTGTCGGCTTGCCTAGTATTGAGATAGGCACCATCACGACATGCGGATTTTGGGTCGTGACATCTTGTCCTTATAAAGTGTAGTTTGATTGATCGAGAACGAGCAATGGTTTAAGTGTGGGGTATTGATGGTAGGCTATAATCTCGTATTTTAGTTGCTTATCGCACGCTAATTTACAGCACTTTAATTGAGTTTGGGCTTTAATCGCTAGTGTTTTGCACTAATTGTGTGTTTTATGCCTTGTAGGAGTGATTCTGAGCTATGTAGATGTTATGGAATTAATTAAAGCTATTCTGGAGCTTTGAAGTTTGAGTAAATTCCAAGGATTAAGTTGGGATCGTGTTCGGGGATCAACAAACAATAGTGCACTTTACAAGAGAAGTGAAGAATTGAGAATGATGCCACCTAGGTGCGCAAGCGCACAATGGGAGCGCATTGCGCGCACAATTCAGGCAGAACACTGTCCAAAGTGCGTGAGCACACTCCTAGGTGCGCGACTGCGCACGTCCAATGCCAGAAATTGCCCTATTTCGTGTAGGAAAAGGTGTTTTTGCTTAGGCCCGTTACTACTTGGTATATATACATGAAAAAATATTATTTTCCATACGTTTGACACATCTAAGACCTAAGGAGGATGAGGAGGAGGTGGAAAAGCGAAAGCACAAGGGATTCATCATTCAATCCTCACTCAAGACACGAGTTTGGATTGTTTTGTGTTTTTTATTACTTTAAACGTATTTGTGATGAATTGCTCCATATCTATGGAGTAGTTCTCTTTAAGGTTGATGAATTTGGTGGATTGATACTTGTTTGTAGATTATAACTCTAGTTTTTATGTATTGACTCTTTTTAGATGTTTTAATTATTGCATCTATATTCACTGGTTCATGTAATCGAGAGAGACATAACTTGTGATATATTTGCATAATATTTTGTGAGTTGAATTCAATGATTCTTCTTAGTAATAAAGAGAGGCTAGTTCAGTTGTTGATTAAACTTAGTTAGAAGGATAATCGAGAGAAGTTCTCCTAAAGACCAATCCACTACAAATTCTTGCTTATCTTCATCGAGCTTAACTTAGTTCATCTTGCGAGGTTGAGACTTAATTGAGAGAGAGTTTCTTCTAAACTTGTGAACTAATAATTGAGTGAATTCGAGAGACTCACTTGAACATTAGAAGTGAATTATCTAGAGTTAGATCCCAAATAATTGTCTTTCACCTATTCCATCAAAACCCTGTTTTCTCCCATTGATATCTTTCCTTACTCATTGTTTGCATTGTCATTGTCAATAGTTTAGACTCTTAGTTAATTTTAGTTTTAAATTATCAATCAAGCTCTAAACTACGAAAATACTGTTTAACTCCAATCCCTGTGGATAGGATCTTATATTATACTATAGTCGACTAGCGAGCATATTTAAGTATCTGTTTTGCGGTCATCAGATGCCGAAGAGGAGGCAGCCTTCCTCTTACGAAATGCAGGAGGGGGAGCCCTCGGCCTCCTCGAAGATCCTCGGACTGGAAAAGAAAAATCAAAGTAAAGTTATCACCACCACCAAGAGCAAACTATAATAAGTAGACAACCATGGGGCCAAAACAGCAAAAATATATATAGATAAAATCACCGGCCAAGGAAGGAACATGCCCGAACTTCTTAAAGAAACCCGGCCACTCACGAATTCCCACGATGTGAGGAAAAACTCAGCCAACCCAGTTAGAAATATCCCCAACCAAAGGAGGGGGCGCAGTCTTGGCTGCACAAAGAGGGGACAAAAGTTCATAGCCTACAACTAAAATAGACAAATCAAATGTTTAAACAAAAGAAGAATAGACGTTTACGAGTGTAATTCCAAGTCTCGGAGAAGCCGTCCACGTTGGACACCACGTCTTCGGTTCAGACAAAGAAAAACTTGTGCCAGAACTGACGATTTGCCTTGTCATCCATATTCACCACCAGATATTTGCCTCCTTGATGGCGAAGGTTCAACATTGTCCCTTATAGAAACTAGGGGCGAAGAGATGCATCAGATGCCGAAGTGTGATCTCGACCCCGGCCAACTCCACAAATTTAGTAAGCATCCTGATGAGCTTGTAGATATATGGGGCGAGTTGAGCTGGGTACACACCACAGTAGCGACAGAATTCCTCCGCCAATAGGAGAAGAGGAAGAGCATAGCCGACCTGGAAGGGATATGCATAGAATGCGCAATACTCGGGGCGGTAGATTTGTACCACATCACGCCCTGCTGGACCAAATCGATGCGGGCAGGAGTGTTGAATATTTCTATATACTTTGCTAGATCGGCCTCTTTCATCGCCGACTCAGAGATCCCGGGCTCGTCTTCAGGCGCCTTCGAGAAGTCAGTCCTAATTTTCTCTCTATTAGGAATTATTTCCTCCACCGTAGGAAAGTTCTCATCTTCGATGGCGACAGAGCCGCCATCAGCGTGGGGAGGCATAAGCACCGTCAAAGGGACAGGGTCAGTTAGCCATAACTTTGACCCGAGGTTACATTAGCCATAACTTTGATGAGAGAAAGGATATTCAGGAACAGAAGGATTAGAAGCAATATAAATCACTAAGACCAGGAAAGAAGACACACAACAATGGAAGAAGGAGAAGAAAGAACAAGGTTTTGATGAGAAAAACACGTAAAGAATAAATGAATGTCATCACGTCTCTATTTATAAGAATTTGGGCATCAAAACCAAGAGATTATGCCATCATAACCCAGCACTAGAATCGAAACGGCAGCCCCAACTGACAGTCGCATGAGAAACGACGCAAAGCATCGAAAAAATATACCATAATGACGCATGATGTCATGACGTCATTCTAGTGAAGAAACGATGTAACCCCAAAAGTTGTGGCTCACAAAAGACCACGTTTCCAGCTCATCCCAAACTTAACTGCCCGACCCACCCGCCCACTCTTCTTGGCCATAACCAACAAAATCCGCTCATCGAGGTCGTATGAGGACGACCTCAATAAGCGGAGAGACTAACTGTATAGGTCAAAATCTATCGTCGAGCATTTAGGGAGAGGTAGTATCGAGGGAAGAGTCAAACGAGGTCGATCAGAAAACAGCGAAACTCGTGGTCGGTATGTCAACAATGATCGAGGTCGAGCACTGTGGAAATAGCTGTAACGACTAATTTTAGAATAATATTATTGAGGGAATATTCTAAAGAATATTCTGGGTACATGTACTATTAGGATTGTTTGGAGATATGTCCCATATAAAGAGGAAAAAAGATAAGGAAAGGGGGCATGTGATATTCACTAGATAAGAACAGACTTCTGATAAAGATTCACTCTCTTGTAAAATATGCAAGATTACCTTTTCATAAAGATTCTTGTTCATATTATTTCACACTTTTTCATCAGATCCGAGAGTAGTTCGAACATTCTAGGATTTATCTGTCACTCATCATTGTCAGGAAAAACAATCATCTAGTTCATTCATTATTGAGTGAACCACTCTTCTTATTTACTTAAATGTCATTTATTGTTATTTATTGCTAGTTACTCTTCTATTATTGTTCATACCTTTTGGAATATAAACGCATGTTAATGTCAGTCTCCCACTAGATTTGTTCTACATTATCCACATGTTCAAAATTCACATTTAGAGACATTATCATTAATTAGGTTTAACTCATCATTACATAAATACAATAATTTTACCCGAAAGTTATACTTTTTTGTCAAACAGTATGCATATATATATATATATATATA
>AWOL01S0025652.1:42466-66163 GCA_000715115.1 Nicotiana otophora
TATATATATATATATATTTGTCCAATCAACATCCACCACTTACGTAGTAGGATTTTTTTAATAGTATTCTCTTCATTTCAATATATGTATGATTTGATTATGCGCGTAATTTAAAAATAAAAGAAAAAAATTAAAATTTGTGATTTAATACAAGCCGTAGAAATTTATGTTAATTAAACAACTCACACTCTTGCAACACAAATACTCTTTTTTTAATTCCCTTTCTCAGCTTATCTACCTAGGTTCTAACTGTTAGATCTCTAATGATTTGTGTTCCAGGTTTTATTTTCATAACATTATATTTAATAGCGATAGATTTCATCGTTTATTTGATTATTAATTTGATGGATGTATAGAATAAATAAAACCTATACAGCATAATCATTTCTGTACCCAATATATAGGTCACTTTCTTATGGTACAACTTTAATGAATAAAACTAACATAAAGTCGGAAAGATTGGAGAAAACGATTTGTGCCTCTGAGATATGATCCACGTGAAATCCTGAATAGTTATTGTGGGGACTCTATTTTAGATTAATCCTAATTTGACATATGAAATTGTGTTTAGTAGGAGCAAATAATATATACTTCCCATTCTGCCCATTACTTTAATTTACTCTTAATTATTTTATCCTATACAACAAAAACATTTATATGTGTTTATCCCAAAAATGAGTAACAATTAAATTTGTACGTGGTTTAAAGGATACGTAGTTTAACTCAATACGAATAATTAAGAATAACAGATAAATGAATTAAAGATGAAATAAACGATCAAACCAATCGCAATGTAATGACCAAGCATGACCTTAGATTGAACAGTAGGACTCGCCCTCGATTAGACCCTCGGTATAAGATCGGTCACGAGTGAAGCAAAGAACAAATGAGTAATGCCTTGAACAATAGCTAGAAGACAAGAGTAAACTTTTATTGCTTTGAATTGCGTGGTACAATGTGTGAGATTAAAAAACTTTCCCTTTATATAGTAGGAGAATTTCAGTCATAGTACAAGTCTAAGAAGGGTAAAAATCTTCTTTTCCCGATAATTGTTGATCCACAATTCTTACTGAACGGGCTCCGAGCCGTAATATCCGGTTAGGGCGAATATTACGACCCCCTATCCGTCATGCATAACCGTTCGCTGCGTCTCCCGAGGTCCAGAAGTTGTACTTGGTCTGGGGTACATCACTTTACTATATTCGATCTCAGATACATAGTTCATTCTCCCTGGGTCTCGATACGAGGGGCTCTTGGCCTCGATTAGAATCACGTCGAGCCGCGCTTCACCTTCGTTCTCTCATCGGGGAATCGGGGAGAATTTTACCCCCGATTTTACTCGTACACAGATAGTCCCCTCCTTTTTTGGAGAGTAGATTTATCGAAGTAACGGGGAGCAATAAATTAACCCCGGTTCCTTCTTCTGTATGTTACAACCGAGTTGATGGGTCAGCAAAACGTCTCATCAATCGCGTCGTTCTGACTTCGTACACGTATAAACCGTCGGTTGACTGTCCTAGAATGCGTAACGTCACGCATTGATTATCCTCCCTCTATAAAAGCTCCGACCCTTTTTTCACGTTTTTACTTTTTGATTCCAAAGCTCTTTGACTTACCCTCGAATTCACCACTTAATTCTAACCTCTTCAAATCTTCATACATTGCTTTTTAGATCTTCATATGCTCATCTTCAAATCAGGCCTTCATACCTTCATCCTCATCTTCAAACCTTCATATTTTTCCTCGAACCTTCATACTTTCCAGAACCCTATGGCTAAAACTTCCAAATATGTGCCTCAACAGACCGCCCCTTCATCTTTCAACCCAGCCACAGATGCCGAGTTGGCCGTTCCTGAGGTGTCCCAGGAGCCTTCCTTGAAGAGTTTTGTCCCCGGGAGCTGTTCCATTGAGAACAACTTCAAAGTCGAGAAGGCCTCCGGTCAATAGGACTGAGCTAAAGGAGTATGGAGGTACATATACTCTGTTACTGAGAACACACTCCCCATAGTTCGGGTGGACTGCAACTGGGAGATCAGGGAGGTGGTTGTCCCCGACCCAATGAAGACATCACCACTCACGTAGATGGGTATCTAAGTGTTTACACTTACCCCTTCACGCTTGCTCCCGTGGACCCTATAGTTCTCAGCTTCTGCAAATGATACGAAGTCTACCTTGGGAAGATTCACCCGTCCTTTTGGAGGATAGTAATCCTCCTCCGCCACTTTGTAAACAACATTGAAGCTCCCCGGTTCACCCTCGACCACCTACTTCACCTCTATAGTCCCTGAATCTTCTAAGGGGGGTTGATCAAGCTCGTTCACCGAGCAAGAAAAGCTCCATTCTTGAGCATCGAGGAAGATCGAGATTGAGGTTGGCAGGGAAGATTTGTTCAAGTGAAAATCAAAGACCTTATTCCCCCCAAATTGCTACCGTTCCCTGAAAAGTGGAACTTATCCCCGTAAGTCTTTTCCTTTTTGATTACTTGGCGTTTCCTTTTATTCTTTTTCTAATTGCATGTGTCTATCGTTGTACAACGGTCGCCTAGGTTCCTAATGTAGTCCCCCACTTCAAGAAGTGGATGGAGGGGATCTGTAAATAAATGTATTATTTCGAGCGCGAATGGCGCAAGCTCTCTAAGGGAAAGTGGGAGGCCCGTTCCCATGGTGAGACTTCTCCTGAATAATTACATTTACATACTTAACTTTTATGTTTGCGAAGTTTATTTTTTTCAGGCTTGCCCAAGACCACCGAGCTTTGTCCATTGGATGAGGATAAGGCCCCGTCCTCGCTTGCTGAACCCTCCGCTTCGAGACAGCCCGGAGCTACCGCAAAGGAGGAGAAAAGGAAGAAGAAAAGGAAATCCACTGGCTCCCCCGACGCCGAGGTAAAGAAGAAGAGGGTAGATGTTCGGTCCCAGAAAAGTAATAAAAAGAATAACAAAGCCAGGGTACTGGACCTCAATTCCCTCTTCCGTATCAGGGATTACCTTGAGGACGTGGATCTGGAGTTCATTGCTCAGTAGTCGACCAATGACTATGGAGAGCAGCCGGCAACCGAAAAAGGTGGTCAAGAGGTCAATCCCCCTAGCTCGGGAATCAGAAGGAGAATCGGAGGCCACTGGCCTCATCAGAAGCCGCTCTCTCCCCGAAGGAAGTATTCGGTATCATCGACATCGCGGAGATGCCGTCCCACACAGATTCTATGCTCGAAGAGTCTCAATTTGATAAAGAGGAATCAAATAAGATGGCACGGGGCGCAGATGATGCTCTCAACATGTTCTTTGATGGCATGGACATGAGCACATTGGAGGACTATTCTGGGCTTGGTCAAGTGGAGGTCCCAAAAAAGGACGTTCCATCGGGAGCGGGTGAGCCGAGCTTGAGACCGAAGCTAGTGAGGCAGTTACCTGCCTCGAGTGTGGATCCCGACCGTAAAACAAAGGTCATTCTTACTATCCCGGCGGATGCCCGGGTGTTGTCTGCTCCGGTAGGTATGGCCAGTTAGCTTCATTGCCTGGTGATCGAGGAGGACCAGGCAAAGATTAATGAAGTAGGCACATCAAGCATGTTCATCGAGGCGCAACAGGCACTGAACTGGATAAGATGTCTACTCCTTGTACCCTTTGTAAATTTCGCTTAGTTTTAGCATGCTCTAACGACCTTTTATTGTTTTTAAGGCTTCGATGCTCCACCATGAAAGATTTATTCGATCTCGGATGGAAATCAGCCAGCTAGAGTTTGAGCTCAAAGAGAAGATACGAAAGAATGACTTGTACAGGGCTTTTAGTGAACAACAAGATGAGGCCCTAAAGGACCTCCCAATTCTCTGAGCTGAGTTGGAAAAGGCACATAAGGAGGTCTTGTCCGTGAAATGGGAGCATGCCTATCTGGTCAAGAAGGTAAGGATTGTTTAAGATAAAAATGAGAAGCTACCCGTGATGACTAACAATGCAACCTCGCAGGTCTAAGAGCAGATAGACTTGATTAACCAACTTCGGGCTGAGATGGATGAGGTCAAGACCACGGCCGAGGTGCTAAAGGGCATGGTGGACCTGCTGGCTTCAGAAAAGGAGGCCACAAAAGAGGAGCCGGCATCGGTCAAGGACCAGCTCTGGGTGACAAAAGATAGGGCCGAAAAGTGGTCACAGCTAAATGACGACCTTCGGGCACAACTGGCTTCAGCCGCCTCGGAACGGATGCCCTTGGCCACAAATATAGTGCACTGAAGTCCAAATTGGAGGCAACTTTGATTGATTCCTCCAAAGATAAGGAAATGTTGGCCCAGTATAAGGCTGATGTGGAGATAGCCGAGGCTCGCTTAAAGTTGAAGACTAATGATGTAAAGCAACTATCCTGGAGGGAGATTCACGCCCGAGGTTTTGACCTGTAGGCCGAGATCAAAAAAGCCAAGAGGCTCGAGGCCAAGGCAAGGGAACTCTATGAGTCCGAAGATTTCGATGGCTCTAGTGCTAAGTCAAGCTCCGGTGAAGATCAGGCGTAGATGCCTTAGTTCTTTTTTGTTTCCCTTTTTTACATTTTTTTTTCTTATTTATTTGAGTATGTTTTATCATGCCTTTATAAATATGTTTTGAGACATGTATATAAAATTTTCCCTTTGGCAACATTGTGTTTTTACTTTTCAACATTTGTTTGTCATTTTATTTGCATATCGTCCATAATATCTTAGCATAGCATCAAACGTAATCTAGAATATTCGTTCTTTGGAGGTCTGAATGGGGCCCGATCTCGATGGAAACTCCGAATTACTTGTAGCTTCAAAATTTTGATAAAATCAAAGGCGTTTAAGATGCTTAAGTGTTTCAGTCATATAAGACAATGTTTTTGCCGAGGATAACCCTTTAATAGGTTTTGATTATACGTAAGGGCCTTACTTTTTAAGTATAGATTTTGGACGTCTCTAAGCCATTTTAGGGTGGTCGTAGCCTTTCGTATTCGGGCACTGCCTCATAGGCTCGATGCCTCCGGGGTTTGATAGCCTGGGTCGTCCGATTTATTTATCAGATGATAGTCCTCGAGTCGGGCTAGCCCATGGGCTTTAGGATCTCAGACACGTTATGAGGCATCGATGAAGCTAAATGCGTAGTAATAAAGTATGAGGGAAGAAAATATTTCTTTCATTGTTTTGTATGTATGGTACATAATCGGAGGCGCATAAGCCTTGTGCCGTAGCTAGAGTGGGCTACATGGGTACGGTTCATTTGACCGTTTGACCCTTACAATGAATCCTAATCACTAAGCCTTGGTTTTTGACATATAAAATTTTCCTTTCTAAAGATCTTAACTTGGGGTAATAGCCAGCAGTATTTGAGATCGAACTCTTGAGGGCTCAGATACTGTTGGTTCAGTGCAAACAATCAACAATTCCAGTTTTAAGGCCGGTCCTCAAAACTAAGGTATCATGTTTTACTATTGCCTCGTTAAAAACCTTGCCGAAAAACCCACTTTGGGACAAAATTGGTTCAAGGGAAAAAGAGTACAATACATGCTTTCAAACTTAATAGTGACATTTGCCCTTGGCCAAGTACCTGCATAAGTTAGTCCGTAACGTAACAAAATTAAAATGGAATTGAGTTCATACCTTAGCAGCAGTACCGCTTTAAGTGTGCCACATTCTAGTTGTTCGGTAGTTGTACATCTATTTCCTAATTCAAGTTTATACGAGCCTTTGCTGGTTATTCCGGCAACTCTATACGGTCCTTCCCAATTCGGGCCCAGTTTCCCGTTGTTTGGGTTCCTGGTGTATAGTTTTACTTTTCTCAATACCAAGTCCCCAACTTGAAAATATCAAAGGTTGGATCTTCAATTGCAGTACCTCCCTACTCGCTTCTTCTAGGCAGACAACCGGACCAGGGCGGCTTCCCGCCTTTCGTCTAATAATCTAAGGCTCGTACTCATAGCCTCGTCGTTTGACATTTTGGTAGCATATTGGAACCTGAGGCTCAGTTCCCCTACCTTGACTGGTATTAAGACATACTCTTCATAGACTATAGAGAACGGGGTCACCCCGGTTTTCTACTTCAAAGTCGTACGGTATGTCCACAAGACTTCGGGCAAGATTTCCTTCCACTTTCCCTTCGAACCGGTCAATATCTTTTTCAGGTTTTGGAGTATAGTTTTGTTCGTCGATTTCGCTTTCCCATTCACACTAGGGTGTTAAGGCGATGATAATATCTTCTTGATCTTGAGGTCTTCAAAAAACATACTTACCTTGTTGCCGATGAATTATTTTCCGTTGTCGTAAATGATCTCGGCTAGTATCCCAAATTAACATTTTATGTGATCCCAGATGAAGACGATGACTTCTTTCTCCCGGACCTTCTTGAACGCCTGAGCCTCGACCCATTTGGAAAAATAATCGGTCATGAATAGTATGCATTGGACCTTACCGGGTGCCCATGGCAGGGGACCGACGATATCCATTCCCCACTTCATTAACGGCCATGGCAACAGGACCGGGTAGAGCATCTCTCCCGATTGATGAATCATCGGGGTGTGTCTTTAGCACTCGTTGCATTTCCATACGAAGAATTTTGCATCGTCTCCATTTCATTCAAGTAGTAGCCGACTCTGATTAACTTCCAAAGTAAGTATTTTGCCCTCGAATGGTTCCCGCAAGTGCCCTCGTAGACTTCTCTCATGGCATATTCGGTCTCTCTCGGACCTAAGCAACTAGCCAATGGGCCGAAGAAGGATGTTCTAAATAATGTCCCTTCAACTAAGCTAAATCTAGCAGCTTTGGTGTGCGGAGCTCTCGATTCCTTGGGATCCGATTGCAATTTTCATGTCTTCGGGTAGTCTATGTATTTGTTTATCCAATCCCGCATAATATTTGTCGAGTTTACTTTGGTGTGACCTTTTTATACTACCGAGTTCATCAGCTACACCACTGCCCCCGAGCTGAATTCATCGGAGTCGATAGATGACCTCAAGTTGGCTAGTGCATCGGCCTCAATATTTTGATCTCGAGGTACGTGCTACAAAGTTTATTCCTTTAATTAGTGCAGGGTTACCTACAATATTTCCAAGTACCTCCGCATTTGTTTTTTTGACTTCGAACGTTTCGTTGACTTGATTTACCACGAGGAGGGAGTCACATTTGGCTTCGATCACTTCGGCTCAAAGGCTCTCATCCAGTTCTACACATGCAATCATAGCTTTATACTCGGCTTATTGTTAGTCAATTTAACAGTTCTAATAGACTGTATAATTACACTGCCCGCGGGTAGTTTTAACACGATACCGAGCCCGAACCCTTTCGTATTGGATACATCGTCCATGAAGAGGGTCCAGATTCCCGGATCAGTCCCTGAGGTGAACAACAATTCCCTTTCGACCTCAGGTATCAAGGCCGGTGTAATGTTGGCCACGAATTCTGCCAAAATCTTAGATTTTATAGCAATCCGGGGTCGGTACTTGATATCGTACCAGCTAATCTCCATGGCCCATTTGGCCAGCCGAACCAAGAGCTCGGGCATATGCATGATATCCTCAGTGGGTAAGAGGTTACGACATATATGAAGTGGCTTTGAAAGTACGGTTTTAGTTTCCTCGAAGCGCTTAGTAAGGCGAGCTCTAACTTTTCTAGGTGAGGATACCTTATTTCGGCATTGCCTAGGGTTCTACTAACATAATGAATAGGAAATTGTATACCTTCTTTCTCCCGGACTAAGACACCACGTACTGCCACCTCGAAACCGCCAAGTAGAGGTACAAATGTTCGCCTGCCTTCAAAGTGTGCAACAAAGGGGGGCTCGATAGGTATCGCTTGAGTTCTTCCAAAGCTTGTTGGCATTCTGGAGTCCAAGAAAAACTGTTCTTCTTTTTCAATAGTGAGAAGAACCGATGGCTCTTGTCCGACGACCTCAAGATAAACCAGCCCAATGCTGCTATCCGCCCAGTTAGTCTTTGAATTTCCTTAACATTGTCGACTACGGCGATATCCTCTATGGCATTTATTTTGCCGGGTTTAATCTCTATCCCCTGATTAGATACCATGAACCTGAGAAGCTTGCCTGAACTGACCCCAAATGCACACTTCTACGGGTTTATCTTCATGTTGTACTTCCTTAGTATGTCGAAGGTTTCCTACAAATATTTCAAATGGTCCCCTGCTCGCAGAGACTTGACCAACATACCATCAATATAAACTTCCATTGATTTCCTATTTGTTCTTCGAACATCCGATTTACTAGGCGTTGGTATGTGGCATCGGTGTTCTTCAGTCCGAACGACATTATGTTATAGTAGTAGGTGCCGAACTTTGTTATGAAAGAATTCTACTTTTGATCGTCCAGGTCCATCCTAACTTGGTTGTACCCGGAGTAGGCATCGAGAAAAGTGAGTATCTCGTGTCTGGACATCGCGTCGATCATTCGATCAATGTTAGTCAAAGGGAAAGAATCCTTCGGACATGCCTTGTTTAGATACTTATAATATACACACATTCTCAGTTTATTCCCCTTTTGAGGTACTACCACTACATTAGCTAACTAATCCGGGTTTTTAAATTTCCTGATGGAACATATTTTTAGAAGTTTGGATACCTCATCCTTGATGAACGCGTCTTTGACCTCGGACTGTGGCATTCTCTTCTGCTTGACCGGATGGAAATTCGGATTCTAACTTAACTTGTGAGTGATTACCTCCGGTGGGATCCCTGTCATGTCTAGATGGGACCAGGAAAAACAATCGGCATTAGCTTTAAGAAATCAATAAGTTTTTTCCTGAGTTTGGAGGATAAACTCGTGCCCAGGTATACCTTTCAATCTGGTAGGTTCTCGATTAATATAACTTGCTCCAACTCCCCGATCGTTGATTTGGTGTCGTCGGTGTCATCGGGTGGTATGAATGATCTCGAAACACTGTAATCGTCCTCATCATTTGCTCACTGTTCTTCCTATTTTTTGGTTCGACCGAGGCTGGTATCATTGATTGCTATTTAGTTTCCTCATTTTTGGCCGGTTCCGTGCTTCTTGATGTTGAGACCACGGGTACCGAAATCACTTCATCAACATCAAACATTTCCCTAGCGGTCAGCTGCTCTATGTAGACCATTTTAACTCCCCCCGGCGTGGGAAAATACCGCCCTCATGTTATGGACCCATGGCCTTCCGAACAAAGCGTTGTATCTTATATCCCCTTTGATCACGTAGAACTTCGTTTCTTGTGTCTTCCCGGTAGTGTTCACCGGCAAAGTTATCTCTCCTTTCGTGGTGTCACATGCCATATTGAACCCATTCAATACCGGGACCACCAGTACGATTTGATCATGTAACCCCAGTTGCTCACGACCCTTGATCTTATGATGTTGGACGAGCTACCCAGATCAATCAATACACGTTTAACCCGAGATTTATTAATAAGTATAGATATTATCAGTGCATCATTGTGAATTTGTACGATGCTCTCGGCGTCTTCGTCACCAAACAAGATACTTCCCTCCGGAACGTAATCCCGAGTACGTTTTTCCCTTGTAATAAACACTTTAGTGCATTTTATCATTGGCCCTTTGGGGACATCGACTCCCCTGAAGATCATGTTGATCACGTGCTGAGGCTCATCTTGTTCAACTTGTTTGTTGGCGTCCTTGATCCTGAAGTGGTTTTTGGCTCGCTCGCTTAGGAATTCTCGGAGGTGCCCATTGTTGAATAATCGAGTAACTTCTTCTCTTAACTATCATCAATCTTCGGTCCTAAGACCGTTACTGCCGTGATACTTACACATCAAATTAGGATCTCTCTGGTAGGGTCGGACTGCAATGGTCAGGGCCACTTGGTCTCCTTGATGCGCCCTATGGCCGACACGATGCTTGCGGCCTCTACGTTGAAATTGTACTCCGATAATCACTTATCTTCTTGTTCCTAATTGGGTGATGCCTGGATCCGTTTCCCCTCCGATTTGCATTGTATGGCTAATACCTATCTCAAACCGGCCTTGGCTTCTGATCATGGGCTCTCTTAGATCATCATCGGTTCTGATGGGGTAAACAGATCTAGAATAGGCCTTGAGTTGGTCTTCCTTGACCCTGATCTTCAATTGGTATCTGTTGTGGACTTCGGATCAGGTTACCGCTGGGTACTCCACCAAATTTTGTTTTAGCTATTAAGAGGCCACAGAACTTTGGGATAGGTCCATCCGTTCTATTTGGAATCTTGACACAAACTCTCTGAGCATCTCGTTATCCCTTTGTTTTACCTTAAAAAGATTTGACTTTCTGATCTCGACCTTGATGGCCCCGGCATGGACTTTACTAAAGCATCTGCAAGCATAACAAATGAGTCGATGGAATTTGGAGGCAGGTTGTGATATCATATCATTGCCCCCTTGAACAAAGTTTCCCAAAACTTTTTCAGCAACACCGACTCAATTTCGTTATCTTCCAAGTTGTCCCCTTTGATCAAGCATGTATAGGAGGTTATAGGCTTATTTGGATTCGTGGTCCTATTATACTTGGGAATGTCGGGCATTCGAAACCTCTTCGAGATTGGCTTCGGTGTAGCGCTAGGGGAGAAGGGTTTCTGGATAAATTCTTTTGAGTTCGGTCTCTTCAATATCGGAGGTGCTCCCGGGATCTAATTGACCCTGCAGTTGTATGTTATTACCTTCTTGTTGCTGGCCTCAATCTTTTTCTCTCCTGACTCCACCAGTTGTTTTAATTCTTTGAGCATCTTCATTACCTTAAAAGTTTCTCCGGGCTCGACTTCACCCGGTCTTATGGCAACATGTTCATCTCTCCGCGTATTTTTTGGAATTGTTCGGGCTTGACCCTGCTACGGGCATGGCTTTGGTTCTACAGTTGCGCTATTGCTGCTTGTTGAGCCAGCAATATCTCGAAAATCAATTGTAGGCTCACCCCATCACCTTCACCTTCGGGTACTTCTCAAGCCGTTAGTCGAGGTTTCCCGCAAACACTGTTTTCGGGATCAGTTGGTAAATTGATGTTGATGTCCACCTATGATTTAGCATCGACCGGGTCGGCGGCTGGACACCATTAGGATCGGCAGGAGGCACATCATTATCGGGCACTACATTATTATTTTCACCGTGATGGCATGACTCCCCGTTAACGTTCAAGTGAGCAGACTGAGAGTTTGACATCCTTAGGCTAACCTCGAATTAAGATTTCAAAGAAAAAGTATAAAATAGGATGTGGTATGGAAATTCGTAGCAAATTACCACTATTATCCTTAACCCCACGGTGGGCGCTAAATTGTTTAACCCAAAAATGAGTAACAATTAAATTTGTACGTAGTTTAAAGGATACGTAGTTTAATTCAATACGAATAATTAAGCATAACAGTTAAATGAATTAGACGAAATAAACGATCAAACCAATCGCAATGTAATGACCAAATCTGATCTTATATTGAACAGTAGGACTCGCCCTCGATTGGACCCTCTGTATAAGATCGGTCGCGAGTAAAGAAAAGAACAAATGAATAATGCCTTGAATAGTAGCTAGAAGACAGGAGTAAACTTTTATTGCTTTGAATGTGTGTTACAATGTGTCAGACTAAAGAAAAACTTTCCCTTTATATAGTAGGAGAATTTCAGTCCTAGTACAAGTTTAAAAGGGGTAAAAATCTTCTTTTTTCGGTAATTATTGATCCACAATTGATACTGAACGGGATCCACGCCGTAATATCCGGTTGAGGGCAAATACTACGGGCCCCTATCTGCCATGCATAACCATTCACCGCATCTCACGATGTACGTCGTTTTACCGTATTCAATCTCAGATACATCCTTCATTCTCCCTGTGTCTCGATTTTAAATCAGCAAATTATTTCAAAATTACGTTTGATTTGTTAATCATCAAAACTAATATAATTCAATATCGACTGAATTGATCTCGGCCAGCACATAACTATTATGCTCGAAAATATCTTTGTACATAGGGAGGATATATAATTGGCTATCACAAGTTCAGAGCATTCAATGTACGTAGCAAATGTTATAAGGCTGAAGAGTACAATAGTTTAAGACACTCTTGGCTTTACATGAAAGTTGTGAAAGGATCAGTCTCCACGTTTTTTTTGTAAGCGTTTTAGGTGGTCCATTTATGTTCAACATAAAAGGACTCGGAGGGTGTAATCATGCCTTTGTCTACTAAATAATAGGATAATCCTTGTGAACCTGTGATCCTATACATGCATCATATCCTGAATATGCCCCTCAGTCCAGGTGTGCGCAAAACGACGGCCCGCTGCACTAAGCTCTCGTTATGTGTGGGGTCCAGAGAAGGATCGGACATAAGGATCTATTGTACGCAACTTTATCCTGCATTTCTGCAAATGGCTGTTTTTACAGCTCAAATCCATGACATGCTAGTCACATGGCAGCGACTTTGTCAAGGCAAGTATTTCTTGGCACAAAAGAAGCATCGTAATAAAGGAAAAAAACTTTTTCTTTTTTATTTGGTGTAATTAAGCATCGGCTAAATTTGTACGTAGAGATGCTGATCAAATCATCGTTCATCATTAATCTACTTGCAAGTAATAGAAATATTATTTATTTATGGGTTAATGAAACAAAGCTACAAATTTCTTTCTTTTCTTCTCTTATTTAAACTTTACTTCTCTTATGTAAAAACCTACATTGAGTTTAATTTTATGATTCTCCACAAGCGAGTTATATATAACTTTAATCCTGTGTAAGATTTATACGTTTTTCTCATAAGGTTGTTGTTTTCTCTTAAATAGAATGTGATTTGCAATTTCTTTGTCCTTCCTAGAAATAGGGAAAAAAAATGCAACTAAAATTTAATAGCGAGATTGCTCAGTAGATAAAATGATAAATATATGTATTCTATGGATGATATTATATAAATTACCCTAAACCAATATATCGTTAGAAAATGCAAGAGAATACTAAAAGCAAACAATCTATGTTTTAACCACAGCAATTGAATTTATCAGTGCCGGCTTATCATATTTTTTATTTTAATAATTGAGAGAGTTGAACACTATCAGAACAAGAATTTTGAAGCAGTAGACAAAGGCAGAAAAAGATGAAAGATAAAAATTCTTGACCAGGCAATAGGAATTATCCTAGACTATATACCCAGTCCAATACTAGATAAAAGCTACATGTCGCGTAAGATTGATTAAAGGGGAAGTACTTCCCACTATAATTTTTTTTAAAAGTTTACACAATATAATCGGGCTCCAAAATAATAACAAGCGTATATTTTTTGTATATTAATATATAATATGCATATATATTTTATACATACCATTGTATATATTTTTTGTATATTTGGCGAGACTTATAATGTGTTGATAGCTTTATTTTTGTAATTTCGAGACTCCGATCCGAAATATATGATTAAGAATGAAAATATTATATTCATGCCACTATATCCTTTGATTGTTACTACTCATATGTCATCTCATCTTGTAATCTCTCATTCTTCTTCCTTTTTGTGTGTCCTTTGGACTATTTCCTTAAAGAGAAAAGAGTGAAACATATATATTTATGCTAAAGAAAATATATTTAATGTAATGTAATAGACAATAAGATTATTAAGCCTAACCAATATTGTTTTTGGTTAAATGGAAAATTTTATTCAACCAAATATAATTATTTACAAGCACACCTGCTCATTGGACTCTAGAGACAGGCTCATACAAAAATAACTATGAAACTCTCGTTGTACTAGCTAATACCAGTTTCAAGCTCTATGACTCCTCTACTTCTAGGAAGGGTATCAGTTGTAGAGTCAAAGATTTACTGGTAGTTCCTAGCCTGGATAACCTCTTAATCTATCTAGATCATTCTGTCATTTGGAGTATCTTTGTCCTACAATATGCAATTGTAGAGCTATTTCTTTCAGTCTGTCTATAGTTGTTCTCTTCAGTTATTAAAATCTTCTACTGTTTCTTTCCATCCAAAAATGATAGACTGTGGCTGCAAATATGAAGGCAAGGATGGTTGCTCTAGGATGCTTGGTTCTTGTTATGTTTGTCAGCCAAGCTAGTTTCTCACTCCATGATCTCACTTACCTCTGCATTCATGTCCATTGAAGTAGTTTCTGCCATATAATTCTGGAGTAGCTGCATTCAAAGAACAAGTAAGTGAGTGTTTCCTCTACATCTGTTGAGCATAGCACACACTCACTTTGTACTTGTATTTTCCACTTTTGTATTTTGTCTACTGTTGCCAGTCTGTGTTGAAGAGTCATCCACAGAATGAACTGATGTTTTGGTATCATACCTTTACTGAGAATCAAGCTTTTCCAATAGACTTTAGGGTATTGAGGAAGATTGTCCTTATAGGCTTTCTTAATGCTGAATTTGGCATCTGTTGCTTAAGTCTGTATTCTATCCATGTCAGGTGCTAGTCATTGTCTAGCCTCAAATATCTTTATAACCACCCAGCTTGCTTGCCTGGGTGTTCTCATTTCCTTTAGGTTTTTCCCTTTAATGTATTGATGTTGAATCCATAAGACCCAAAGTGTATCCTTTTTCTGAGAGATTGCCCACAACAGCTTCAATATTGCAGCTCTATTCTATATGGTAAAATTGAGTATATTCAGTCCACAAGTAGATCTCTGCTGGCATATTGTTTCCCATGCAATGGGTGCCCTGTTAGCATTCTCCTTTGTACCGTGCCAGAGGAAATTTCTGCAAACTGTTGTAACTAGTTTAACTACTTTTTTTGGGAGTAGAAAGATCTGAGCGCCGTATGTTTGAATCTCAAATAAAACACTTTTTATCAATTGAAATCTTCCTGCATAGGATAAAAACTTAGAATACCAACATCTGACCTTTGCCACAATTTTTTCTACCAAAGGTATACACTGGTTGATAGTCAGTTTTGTAGTAGATAGTGGTACTCCTAGATATTTGAAGGGAAGGCTGCCAAGAGAGAAGTGGAGTTCAGCCAGGAGTTATTGCTTGAATTTAGCCTTGACACCATCAATGTACAGGGAGCTCTTCTCCATATTAGATTTAAGTCCTGATACAGATGAGAAGTGCTCAAAGTAATTCATCATGATTTGCACTAAAATTTTGTCTGCTCTACAACACAAGAGCAGGTCATCAGCAAAACATATATGAGTGATGTGTTGCTTAGCGCATTTAGGATGATAGTTGAAGTTTGGAATTCTTTGTAACTGCTTTAATGCTTTATTTAGGTATTTTATCATATGCACAAAGAGATATGATGACATAGGATCCCCTTGCCATAGACCTTTCTTTGCTGGGAATCTAGCTGTTACACCATCATTTACCAGCAATGTATAGCTTACTGTGGTTACACACTCCATGATCAGACATACCATCTTGTAAGAAAATCTAAATTCAATCAGTAGTTTCTCAAGGAAACTCCATTCTACCGAGTCATAGGCTTTTCTAATGTCAACCTTTATAATGCATCTTGGAGACATTGATTTTCTTGTGTATCCTTTCACCAACTCATGTGCAAGTATGACATTGTCTAAAATATTTCTCCCCTCTATGAAGGCAGATTGAGTTGGACCAACAAGATAATCCACTACTTCTTTTAACCTCTTAGTCATAATCCTAGCAATGATCTTGTATATAGTAGACCAGCATGCGATTGGCCTGAATTCTTTAACATATGTTGGGTGGTTGACCTTAGGTATTAGGGTGGCAGTGGTACAGTTTATCTCTTTGAGCATCTTGCCTATTTCAAAGAATTGTTGGATAGCTTTTGTCACTTCCTTCCCTATAATTGACCAGAAATGCTTATAAAATCCAGTCGGGTATCCATATAATCCTGGTGCTTTATCATCTGGGAGATCCATAACTGATTGCAGGACTTCTTCTTTTGTCACAGGGCTTAACATTGATTGTTATTGGGCTAGAGTCAAAGTGGGGTTATCCCTAGCTATGTTGATGCCTAAACCAGAAAATATAAGGGTTGCTTCTCCCAGTATCTTCTTGAAAAACTGATAAACTCATTCTGAATCTAGTCTGGCTCAGTTAGTCTACCATTTTGTTCAGTATAGATGCAAGATACTTTGTTCCTTGCTTGTATAGATTTTAGATAAGCATGGAAGTACTTGGAGTTTGAATCATCTTGTGTTATCCATAGAGCTCTTGATTTTTGCCTAAGAACTCTTTCCTGTATTGCATCCTATTTCTCAATCAGTGTGAGTGTCAGTTTTTCCTCCTCTATGAGTGCTGGATTGAAATGATCCTCATTTAAGGCCCTTTGAACTACCTCCAGCTTCTTCCTCAGGCTCTCTAGTTTGTTATCAATGGAAGAAAATTCTTTGTGGATGTCCCTAGTTGGATTTCCAGCATCTTCAGCTTTCTGTATATCTTATGCATAGTGTAGCCCTAAATTTGTTGTGTCCAAATTATTCTGACTGTTTCTCTATAGTTTTCCTGTTGCAGAAGCACTGTCAGGAGTCTGAAAGGTCTCTTGACTTTAGTGTTGTTTACTACTGTATTCAACATGATTGGGGAGTGGTCTGAAACTCCTGGAAGCAAGTACACAACTTCAATACCTGCATATGTCTAGAACCAATCAGGGTTGCCGAAGGTCCAGTCAATGTGGATGTATATTCTCTCATCTACATCTCTTTTATTGCTCCAAGAGAATTGATAACCTCGTTTGGTGATTTGCCCTACTCCAATATCCTTAATATATTGTTGGAAATCTATCATTTCCTGTTGGTGTACTGGAGCTCCATTTATCCTATCCCCTGCTAATAGAATACTGTTAAAATCTCCTAGAATGATCCATGGGCTACTTAGCTTCGCATGTATGGCCTTAAGTTGATCCCATAGAGGCTTCCTGTCAATCCATAAACAAAGGTTTCATAGTAGCAGAAACTTGTATTTCTATCTTGGATATAACAGTGGATAAGCTGGCTAGAGGATTGAAGCACTGTAGTTGTAACATTTATTGACTTCCATCCAATCCAGATTCTGCCCTTTGGTGCTGAGGAGTAGTTATCTACAAATTTCCATCCTGCTCCAAGCTTCTTTTGTATCAATGCAGCCTTTGACTTTTTCACTTTGGTTTCAAAGCATCCTACCATATCTATCTTATTGTTAAACAAAAATAATTTAAACTCTTTTTATTTGCAGGGCTTATTCAGTCCCCTTATGTTCCAAGTGCTGAAGATCATGGTGGAGGTGTCTTGTTTGACTTGAGTCATTTATCAACCAATTAATCCTCCCTTATGTCAGTTTGGTCTTGCTCATATTGTGCTCTCTCAAGTATCCTTAATGGAGAAAATTAGTTCCTCCTGGCAAAATCATGTATGTCAATGTGATGTCCATTTTGTTTTTTGAACCATGATGAACCACAACCCGCTTCCCTCTGTTTGATAGCTGCATTTGTATCTAAACATCTTGTGATTCTTCTGTTGGTTTCTCAACTGAAGGTGTCTCGGGAGGTTTAGTATTTTCAGGGGCAACTGTATCAATTGGCTCTACAGCCTTTGTCTTCCATTCCTATTTCTCCTTCTTCTTTTTCTTGTTCTGCTTCTTTTCTGGTTGCACCTGTTGTGGTTGTTTTCTTTGACACTTCTCAGTCGTGTGGACAAATTGATTGCATTCTTTACATAACATAGGCTTCCACTCGTATTCTACATCTTGATTCCAAATATTACCATCCGCCTTAATAACAGGGAGAACATGAGGTAGAGGTTGAGTGACATCAACCTCTATGAGCACTCTAGCATAAGAGACTCTATCACAGTGAGCTGTGAGCTTATTAGTGCACAAAGGTTTTCCAATGTAGCTCGCTAACCTCCCTAGATTTTTCTCAGCCCATAATTGTATTGGTAAACTTGGGAACATCACCCATATAGGAACAATAAGCATGGATTCGTTTCTTATGTTGAAGTCTGGAGTCCAATCTTTCAATACCATGGGTCTGTTATTAAATGTATACGGCCCATTTTTGGATAATCATGTTCTTATCCTCAATAGATTCAAATCGAAAGATAAAATAACCATCGTCATGTAGTAGTACCTTTGGTGTAGCCACTGAATTCCATACTTCATATACAAACTTGAGCATCTCTTTGAATGGTGGATTACCCCCAATTACATAGCCAATTAGGGCATTTTTTTCATTGCTGATATTGGCGCTCCACTTTATTTTGGTTCAATTCAACCAGCTTCACTCCATCCTTGATCATCGGCGGGTAGGACTTTAATTGCATTCCTTGGTCCTTCATTCGATTTCCCTTGATCACCTCAGCCATAGATTTAGCTGGTAATCCTGCTAAGTAGGTTAATTTGCACGTTGTAGTTATCATTCCTAATTCCAGTGGGATTGAGGCTTCTGGTGGAATTGTAGTGATTTCCTTCACCAGTGGTTGATAATCTGTCATCTCTGTTGTTTGCATCACTATTGGTGCACTTCCCATCCCCGACAACTAGCTGATAAGTTGTTGAGGACCTAATTGTTGTTCAATTTCAGATTCTGGTATTACCAGTCTACTAGTCGATCCCTCAATGTGTTCTGTAGCGCTTTTCATCATCGAAGCTTGTCGTTGATGGTTGTTCATAGCTGTTGGCGTACGTTAGCGATCCTGCTTAACGTGCACCTTCAGAGAGAACCTCCTGTATTACTTATTGTTCCCTTATAAGCCTAACCAACATGCCACTTGTTATACTTTATCCTGTGTTTATAGGAGTATTTATTTTTTATTAAATAGTAAATATCAAAAGCAATCCAGTTCAGATCCTATGCAAGAAAGAAAAGTATAGTTAGGAAGAAAAATAAAGTTTCAATTTTACTATTTTCTCAACAACAAAAAAATAGATATTTACATTAAATAAAGATTAGGTTAAATTGATTAACATCTCATAACACACATGACGTATGCAACAGTTTTAATTTTTAAATTTTGTCGTTTAATGAAGATTTTATACGACATAAAAGCAGAAACCACTACTCAATTAATCGGGAAAAAAATCTTCTAAAAGTTGCTTTGAGTTCATAAAGAAAATCTAAAAGACAATACACGTGGAAAATGGGGTTTAATTATAAAAATAAATTTTACATTTTTGCCTTTCTAATTTTCCTTGCGACAATAATGAGATCTTCACTTGTCTTCCATTTTTTCCAATAATGGTACTACACCAAAAGTTAGGCAAATAGGTAAAAATCACCAAGTATTTTTATCTTTATTATTTTAAATCCTTGTCTTCTATTACATCTTGTTTGGATGGTTGTTACTGTTAGTCAATATGTATTACTGTAAATAATGAAACAGTAAAATTTCTGAAACAGAAAAAACAGAAACAGAAAATTAGCAACAACAGAATGTCGAAATAATTTCTGGAAAACTAATTTCGGAATAAATCGAGCCCACTAAATGCACAATGTGTCCTTAAAAATATTATTCCCCTCAAGTACCCGAGGTGCTGGAATATTATTCTTCCAGGATAGAATAATTTAACTTACCGGAGTATTGGTAACAAAAACGCCGATGAAACAGCAAACCACTCGAAAGCTGTAAAACACACTGAAGATTTTGTGCAGAAAAAGAAAAGGAAGAGCAAAAAATTTCGTAATTAAAGATTCTAGGATTCAAAGCATATTTATAGACTTTCTAACACTGTTTCTGAAAAGGTTTGCAACCTTTCAGAAACAGCCATGGCTGTTGGAACAGGTTGTTTGAAATATTGCGGGAAAACGGATTTAAAATAATTCGAAAAAGAAAACAGACCGAACCGGACCGGGTCGCGTCGCGGGTCTTGGGTTATTTCAAGTTAAATTTTTGTTAATTAATTTAAATAATTAATTAAATAATTGAAAGACATTTTGTCCAAAAAATTTAATCAATCAATCTTTGACCAAATTCGAAGCCGGAGCCGAGCCGAGCGAGCGAGCGATGACGACGGCGCGAGGCTTACTTTCTTTCCAACCCATTTAACACCAAGAGAAGTGTTTTCTCAATATAAGCACATTCACTTTTTTTTTCACCACCAATGAGGAACACTTTGCTCTTTCCAAAGCAAAAGGGAGCTCACTTTCCCTCCATTTTCCATTCATCAATCTTTAATCCCAACAATCCCCCACATGAATGGAGAATGGGTATAAGACAAAGGAATGCACGGACAAGTGTGTGTTTTACATGCAAGGATTAATTGTATCTGGATAAGTAGGTTTACCTTTGAATTTTCCGTAGTTAACTTATATCATATATACTCGGTCAATCGGTAGATCTGATATCTTTGAACTGTCAATTTTTGTTAAATACCTAGACAACATAAGTCACACAATCAACCATTAACCATCTATGGTTCTCATGGTTGTGTTCGTTTTAGCCATGAACACCGCATGGTTTCATGAGTGCTTAGAGAATGGGCCTTTACTTTCATTCCCCTTGAAGAGGCTTACACTTCACACTCACATAGCTGATTTCTAAATATGTAATTCTATAGACACACTATCCGGTTATATCCTGCTAGACTTAGCAAAACATTAAAAAGCTTTAAGCTTTATTGACTCGTCAAAAAGCCTTAAGGCTTTACCTCGATTTTTGAACATTGTCTTCATCGCGAGAATGGGTTGAGTTATTTTACAATGTTGAACCATTATTCATAACTTTGTTTGATCTCTTTGAACCTAGCTCTTGGGATCTCCAATCTGCTAGGTAGAGTTACCGCCATGATGACTTGTCATAGGCCTTAACCTCATTCCCTTTGATGATCTTTCAACTGCCTCTCTAGATAGGCCTTTTGTAAGTGGATCCAGTACGTTATCTCTTAACTTTATGCAGTCAATTGTGATAACACCACTAGAGAGTAGTTGTCTAACGGCATTGTGTCTCCGTCGTATATGACGAAATTTTTCGTTATACATAACGCTCCCTGCCCTGCCTATTGCCGCTTGACTATCACAATGTATACATATTGGTGCCAAAGGTTTGGGCCAAAATAGAATATCTTTTAAGAAATTCCGGAGCCATTCAGCTTCTTCACCGGCCCTATCTAAAGCTATGAATTCAGATTCTATTGTAGAACGGGTGATGCACGTTTGTTTGGATAATTTCCAAGACACTGCTCCACCTCCAATTATGAAAACATATCCACTCGTGGATTTAACTTCAGATGATCCAGTGATCCAATTTGCATCACTATATCCCTCGATCACGGAGGGATATTTGTTAATATTACAAAGTGTAATTTTGGGTATGTTTTAGATACCCTAAAACTTGTTTCATTGCCATCCAATGTATTTGATTGGGATTAATTATAAATCGACTCAGTTTACTAATAGCACACGCTATATCTGGTCGCGTACAATTCATGATATACATCAAACTACCCAATACTCTTGCATAGTCCAGTTGTGAGTCACTTTCACCTTCATTCTTCTGAAGTGCATAACTCATTCAATTGGAGTCTTGGAAATTTTAAAATCCAAATACTTGAACTTGTCAAGTACATTTTCAATGTAGTGAGACTGTGATAATGCTAGACCTTGTGGAGTCATGTGAATTCTGATTCCTAAGATCATATCAGCAACTCTTAAGTCTTTCATGTCGAATTTGCTAGCCAACATGTGCTTAGTAGCATTTATATCTGCCATATTTTTGCTCATTATCAACATGTCATCAACATATAAACAAACAATGACTTCATGTCCTTGAGTATTTTTAATGTAAATACATTTATCACACTCGTTAATTTTAAACCTACTTGCCAACATTGTTTGGTCAAATTTGGCATGCTATTGTTTCGGTGCTTGTTTAAGTCCATAAAGCGACTTAACAAGTTTGCACACTTTCTGTTCATTAACCGGAACCACAAAACCCTCATGTTGTTCCATGTAAATCTCTTCCTCCAATTCTCCATTTAAGAAAGTTGTTTTAACATCTATTCGATGGATTTCAAGACCATATGCGGCTGCCAGCACCACTAACACCCTAATAGATGTTATCCTCGTTACTGGCGAGTAAGTATCAAACTAATCAAGGCCTTCCTTTTGTAATGATCCAACCGGTCATTTTAACTTTTAAAACCCCGTTCCCTAAAATAAAATTTCTCGTATGTGCTTTTAATGATTTATGACTTACGGGGATGGTTGGTTCGGGATTTGGAAGTGTTTGAGTTGAAATCGGAACACTTGGTTCCTTAAGTTGGCTTTAAGAGGCCAAGTTTGACTTCGGTCAATATTTTGAGAAAATGACCCCCGAATAGAAGTTTGACGATTCCAACATCTTTGTATGATGATTTGGGACTTAGGAGCATGTTCAGAATTTTATTTGGAAGTCTGTACTTAAATTAGGCTTGAAATGGCTAAAAACAAGAATTTAAGTTTGGAAGTTTGACTGGAGAGTTGACTTTTTTATATCGGAGTCGGAATCCAGTTTCGAAAATTTACATAGCTCCGTTATGTTATTTATGACTTGTGTGAAAAATTTGAGGTCAATCGGACTTGAATTGATAGGTTTCGGTACATAACGTAAAAGTTGGAAACCTTAAGTTTCATTAAGCTTGAATTGAGGGATGATTCGTGGTTTTAGTGTTGTCTGGTATGATTTGAGGGTTTGCCTAAGTTCGTATGATATTTTCGGACTTGTTGGTATAATTTGTTGAGGTCCCAAGGGGATCGGGTGAGTTTTGGATGACTAACTTTGGTGTGATTTGAGGGTTCGACTAAGTTCGTATGATGTTTTCGGACTTGTTGATATAATTTGTTGAGGTCCCGAGGGGATCGGGTGAGTTTCGGACGACTAACGAATCACTTTTAGCCTTTGGAACACTGCTCATAGCTACTGGTATCTTCTTCTAAATTCCTTATACGCGATCGCATAGGTTTGTCTGCGATCACGTAGAGTAATTTGGGCAGAGGTGGATTTATTCTATGCGACCGTGTGAATGGGGTTGTGATCACGTAGGCCTAATTTGGGCAACTGGGATTTGTTCTCTGCGATCGCGTGGACACATCCACGATCACGTAGGATTGGTCAGTATGTGCATCGCGATCGCGTGTCATTGTTTGCAATCGCATAGGGGAAATTTGAGAGGAAGTTAGGCCACGCGTTTGTGCTACGCGATCGCGTGAAGAGGGATGCGATCGCGTAGAGTCGGAACCTGGTGCATCGCGATCATGTAGGACTTAATGCGATTGCGTAGGGTTAATGTTTGGGCAGTAAATTTTGTGCTACGCGATCGCGTGAAGAGGGATGCGATCGCGTAGAGTCGGAACCTGGTGCATCGCGATCATGTAGGACTTAATGCGATTGCGTAGGGTTAATGTTTGGGCAGTAAATTTTGTGCTACGCGATCGCGTGAGGAAGTTCGCGATCGCACAGAAGACATCACTGGGCAGAGAGTTTAAGTTCTGAAAATGGGATATTTTTAACGATTTGGAGCTCGGATTTAGGCGATTTTTGGGAGATTTTCAGAGAAAACAATGGGGTAAGTCTTCTTAACTCAATATTGGTTAGATTACCTAAATCCATCACTATATTTATCATTTAATTGGTAAACTGAGTTGGAAAAGTTTGAAAACCCTCTTGAATAGATTTGAGGACCGAATTGTTATCGAAATTTAGTGATTTTGATATGGGTGGACTCGTGGTTGAGCGGGCGTTCATATTTCGCAACTTTCGCCGGATTCCGAGACGTGGGCCCCACGGACAAATTTTTAATTAATTTCGGAATTTTTATTTGTCACGACCCAACTGGAGGGTCATGACTAGCACCCGGGCCATACTTGCCGAGCACCA
>AWOL01S0025654.1:0-20775 GCA_000715115.1 Nicotiana otophora
GCTCGGGCCGAGTATGGTACCGGGTGCCGGCCACGTCCCTTCAGGTTTGGGGCGTGACAATCTATGCTCGAGGTGAACGCCTTGGTAGCACGACGTTGAAGCTTTATCAGCCCACCTTGATAAAGTCGGGGGCTATATAATCTTATGAGGTGGTCGAGTGTGATGGGAAGCCCGTCGATTTTGCTCACAAAGAAACAGAGCAACATCACCATCCTCCATAAAGAAGGATGAATTTGGCCGAGGGTCACATGTTATTTCTTGCAAAAATTGATGATGACCGGATCGAGGGGACCCAACATGAAAGGATAAGTGTAAACACTCATATACCCTTCCACGTGGGTAATGATCGCTTCCTCCGGTGCCGGTGTCATAACCTCTTTGTTTTCCCAATTACAATCTTTCTTCACCAAATCAAGGAGACTTTTTGGTATCGAGCATATATATCTCGATACCGGTTCGCATCGACCGGCAACAGAAGAGGGTTTCTCGACCTTAAAGTCAGAATCAATAACACACACCCCGGGAACACGTTCTTCAAGGCGTGGCTCCACCACTAGTTTCTTGCCGGTCGGCCGAGATGAGGAAGCAACCTCTTTCTGTGGAACTGTTTTAGATGTTTTGGCCATTTAGTTTCTGTGAACAAAGAAGAAGGGAGATTGAAGTATTTGGTGTTTTGAAAAGAACAAGCAAAGAAATTCCAAAACCTGGATATAGAAAGCTTTAGGGAAGGCAAAAAACTATGAAAATAGAATTGAAAGGGATTAGAGAGTAAAAGTTTGAAATGGTGAAGAAATGAGCTATTTATAGATTTCACAACAATGGTTCAAAATTGGTGGTGGCTGACCATCGACTGACGCGTATTTAATGCCTTGGTAACTGAACTGACGGTACGTTTGTCATATACGTCACAATAGGGCTCGTCATAGGCGTCAACATTCGTCTAGTCAGAGGTTGAAAAGTCATATCGTTTCTCGCCATTTCCTTTCCGAGAAACGAGGGGACTATCTATATATGGTCAAAACCGAGCTTGCCCTTCGTGTGATTAATCTAGATCGGAACATGATGGACCGAGGGTCGTCATTATAATATCGAGTTGTGATGAGAAGTTGAGTTATCGAGCTCGAGACCCAGAGACCGATCAATATCGAGCTCAAGCCAATATCGGGCTCGAGATTCAAAGATCGGTCCATACTGAGACCGGCCAAAATCGGAATCGACCGGCCAAAATCGGAATCGTTATAGCCGCACTTAGGGAGAGAATATCGGCGGAAATCAGGGAAAAGCTAGTTAATTAATCTATCATGGAATCCCCACTATGTATTTTTAATCATGCCCAAAATAAGATTCCCCAGCTATATTAAGAGTGGTTATCATTTGTAAGAGGAGATTTTTTCATACACACATTCATTCTAATATATACAGAAAAAAGAGCTAATACTGTCTTCCCTTTGATTTATGGTATTTTAGTCATATTGTTTCTTCTATTTGTCGTTCTTCACTCAATTTGGAGGTGATTAAAATTGAAGGCTTAGGCTGACTAGTTCATCTGGTTTGCATTTATCTCTTTTATAATTAAATTCAGTATAAATTTATTTATCTTTCTCGATTTGTACCAATTTATACCACGTATCCTTAGAACTGCGTATAAATTCAACTCTATCTGTTTTTCGAGTAAACACTGAATGTCTGGGAATATTAAAAATATTTTCATAATCGGGAATTTAAATTGATATCCTGTTCCGATTGCAAAAGTATTATAACTTATTAAGTTTGAGCAGGAAAGTTTTCATATTTATTAGTATTAATAACATATCTATCTCGTTGGAGAAATTCTACCATAGGAGAATCTTTTGTAATTGTAAAAACTACTGGAAGGTCAATAACTAGAGCAAGTCTACGAATTATGATTTATCTCGATACTCCTTTATGAATGTTACAGAATAAATATAGACTACTTTGTTACAGAATGCATAATAGTCTAGGAAATATGTACAGATTCTTAGGATATCTCCTTTTATTCTTTTCCTTAATTAGAACCTAGTGTATATGTATATATACCTTTTACATCATGGAATAACAGACAAGAAAATTGTTTCATTGCTTCTGTAAATAACAATGAAAAAGAAAATCACAACTACCTAATAGAAGATATAAAAGAATATTTTATAAGTACACGAATTGCTAAACAAATGATCATAATAATGCATTCATAATCAATTATTTTAAGAAGAAAAAAGAAAAGAAGAATCGAATACTAAGCGTATGTCTTATTTGAAGGGTCAAAGAAACAACCACAACAATCCAGTATAATCCTAAATAAATGCATAATTTTGACTAAATGCATTTTTTAAAGTTTAAAGAATAGCTATAAATTTCCTTTACCAACATAAGAAAATTTATGATATACCTTTGTTCGTGAAAAAATAATATTCCTAGTAGCTACTGGATAAAATAATCGGAGGTACCTACAAATTTGTCCGGTCATCACCATTGAATCAAACATCATCAACAACAACTCAGTATAATTATACTAGTGGAGTTTGATGAGGGTAGTGTGTGTGCGGATTTTACCCCTATCCTGCGGTAGAAGTATAATCCTACTAGTGGAGTTTGAGGATGGTAGTGTGTACGCGGACCTTACCTCTGTCCTGCGGTAGAGAGATTGTTTCCAATCGACTTTCGGCTCCTTCACTCCTCAAAAAACTCCTCACCTTACTTTTAAGGTGACTCGAACTCACGAGCTCTTGATGGTAAATAATTATAATTAAAAAAGTGACCAAGCATATCACTCTACTCGTCGTCACCGTTGAATCAAGATCCTTAAATTGGGGCTGGTCCCAAAATTATTCAATTTAATAATAGGAGGCCGTACCACTACAAAAAGTTTCTATATCTTAAATCGTGATTTTGATACTAGTGGTTGGAATATTAAAGTGGTGAATAACATGGATTGCTTAATTTCTTCGGCACATGGCAATCAGATCTGACAATTGATTTTCTTATCAATCAACAAGAATTGTGACGGAGTTATAACCGGTAAGTACTCCGTCTATCTTTAATCAGATTTTGAGTACGAGCGCTTTATTCAATATGAGACTTTGTAAATCTAGATCTAGTCGCCTTCAATGCAGAAGAAACCAAAAAAAGAACAATTAATTTTTTCTTAAAAGTTGCAACAGTAATACTGGATATTTATTAATTAGAGAAATGAGTACTTCCTCTATGTAGTTCAAACTTCAACTTGAAGAGGGAGACAGCAAATGTATGGAAACAACACAAAACATTTAACTTACGTTTTGTCTATTTCCAGAAATTGGTTGTCTCCCTCCTCGGTTTGACGCATATTAAACGAAAATTAAAACTACCAGAGTTTTGTATTAATTGTTGGGTGGATATATTATGGTTTAATATATTTTTTATTTTCTAAGCAGGGGACAATATTATGGTTTGATGGATGGGGAATCACTGAGTAATTTAACTCCTCGGACTAAGAAAGATTTCAAGTATCGACAGTTTCTCTTTTGTTCTGAGTTCTTGGATTAAGCATATGCAACATAAAATTCCCGAACAAGCGTCTCGTTGTACTCTCTCGGAACTTTAGTGAAGAACTCCCATCCCTTCTTTTTTATGTTTTCTAGCACACGAGGATAGTGTTCTTTAAGACCGTTCAAACTCATCTGTTTTTCTTTGAAGATCTTTCTCTTTGCCAGTCCATCTCTGTACAGTGTCCAAGAGCTGAGAATCCTAAACCCGAGATCCTCACCATTTTTTCTGCGTGATTCGAACTGTAGGTCAACTTGTGGTAAAAGGTCAAGCTGTGTCTCCTTATCTTCAGACTGGGAGGTAGGCTCAAATGAATTTCTGGATGAGCCAGGATGTTTACGTTGGCATTGCTGTGATTGTGGGTTTATAGACGCAACCCCTCTCTTTCTTCGAGTGGTGGGTGTTCACGATGCTAAGGATTTCTTTGGTTCCATTCTTGCCAATTAACAAGGAGTTAGTACAAGGTAGGGTATGTGTAATATATGGAAAATAAATGAGAGACACAAAATGTTGTGCGAGCAGTTATGCAATCGCAGAATAACTCTGCAGACCGCAAACCACAACGCGGAAGATGACCATAAGAAGTAAAAGAATTATGCGGGCCGCAGAACTAGTTTGTGGCTGCAGATCGGTCGCATTTTGAACTTTAAATAAGGTTGGATTCTGATTAGGTCCGCGACCATTGTATGGTCCGCAAACCAGTTCTACGGCCATAGACTCAACCGCATATTGGCGCTGAGAACACTCTCAAGCATATATAATGCAATGACTCTGCGGAACGCAAAGATCATCGTCTCTACTCAACAATGCACTCATAGGTAACCTTTATGCTCACTCAGTAACAAATGCTCAAGTTGTGAGAGAGCATTACACACACTCAATATTAGGTCGATTTCATGCTCAGCCTAGCAATATCTAATGTAACTTGTCACAAATTTCCAAACCCCTTACTCTATTCATACCCCCTAACATTCACCCCCAAATATTTAGTGAACCACATCACATCTTTTCCCCCATAGTCGATTCCCATTACAAGAGACAAGAAATTTAGTAGATAGAAGAGGTTAACATGGATTAGAGGAAACAAAACGAGTGAAATCACACATATGTCCTTGCATTAACTGAGCAAGAGAGATGGTGGTGATTTTACATACCAGATTGAAGCAGTTCGAGCAAGCTAGGTTGGTGTGAATCGTGAGTTAGGCGATCAAGGTGAGCCTCCCCGTTTCTGAATTTTTCTTTTAGTTTTCTCTGTGTTTTTCTCTTGGATTTTGTTTTCGCACCTGGAATAAAACACATATATGGACTCGTGGGGTTATGGATAGTCGGGATTTGCCCTTGGACGCTGGTTTTGACCAGGCGTGCACATGGTTTACTTTTGTTGATGTATCTATTGTAATTATTTTTTCTTGCATTGGTTGATGATATTATGTCACTTTTGGTTAGATTTGAGCCGCGTGGAGGCAAATTTTAGGGGGAAAGCTATTTATGAGGGTTGAGTTGGCATAGTTGAAGTATGTATCTTATCTAACTTTATGTCACGCCCCAAACTCGGGGAACGCGACCGGAGCTCAACCGAGTGAACCCGACCGAGCAAGCCTATTAGATTTCCTTCTACCCAAACTCATCCATGAATAAAGAGGAGATGCACTCTATTAATCAAACACTAAAAAGATTTTATTAACAACTCCCATATCATTTCCATTAGAAGCTTCATTCATTATTTTCAAAATATTACAATTTATAGATATAATGGAAAATATGTTTTCCAAATACCAATATTTCTAGTTCAATTCCCCAGATCAAGCACCACCCACAACATGTCTACGGAGCCTCTAAATACAACACAAGAGTAATATGGAAATGCCAGCAACAAGTTCCCGTCTATACCTCAAAACACAAAGTACAACATCAAATGATATCCGGCCCAGAATAAAGTAGGGCTCACCATAACCTGTTGAATAGGGAGTAATTGCTAACGAGGACCAAAGTTGCCTGCTGATGAACCACCTACATCCATTAAAGACGCAGCGCTCCCGGCAAAATGAACGTTAGTACATATGTAATAGTACTAGTATGGAAAGCTAACTGTACTCTTTCAAAATAGAATGCCAATATAAGAAAGGAAAAACCACAGAAGCAGCAAGTCACAATCAACAATATCCAAATGCCCAGTTAAAACATAACAATTTTCAAAATTCGAAAATAATATATATATTTTTTGTTGGGAGATCATTAGCATCGATATACCACCGTATTTATAGCACAGAGTCCGATCAATCCCCATTGGCTAGGCCATCATCCCACGAATAATGTGGTTTGACATGTGGTGCGAAAGAAAAGTGTTACCAAGAGTAGTACCAGCATGTGCGCAATATGGTGTCCAATCTCCACCCGATTAGCTAGGCCACCTCCCCACATATGCCGTGTGGGTTGAATTTTCCAAATCATAGCTATTTTAAATCTCATACCAATTAAGGGTAATAATATCATTCCAAATAAGGGGAATAATCACAATCCATTCCTACACCGGTACGTGTAGTTTGGGGTATGGTCCTTATGACCCAGCCTTCCTCGATTTACTAATGATACTCCCAAAAACATTTTCAGTTTGCACACAAGGGAAACAAAAGTACAAATATATTTACCTCATCATATTTCACATTTTATAAATTTCCACTAGTATTTTAAACCAATCACAACAACAATATTTTCTTGGCTCTTTTGTCCATTCACGAGATTCTTTATTCAAGGCACGGTGACCGTATTTCAAATTCCACACTTTCATATCTTTCCTTCAATGGATCATCATCATCAATATCAAGATATATAATATTCCGGAAATCACAACTTTAAGTTCATTGGAATTGAAGAATTTAAGCACAATAGATTTCTTTCCATTAGATGGAGTAAAATGATTGGCAATCGAAGCGCAAGTTAAAATCATAAACAAATATCACACCATTTATTCTTGAAATAATTTTCCACAAAGAGGGTAATACACAATTTCCACTCACGAATATGTAAGAACGCAAAACACATTGAAAATATTTACAAAGCCTACATTATTTAAAATAGCCACATATGGGCATGACTTTAGTATATAAGCTTTTAGGAAATTCTATTTTTGAAATAATTTTGGAACAATTGAATCAAATCCCATTTCATAATCTTTCTCACATCATCTTATTTCATCGGCACCACTAGCCACAAGTATAATTTTTATTCTTGGCATGTCTGCCACACTTTATATCCCCAATTCACTTATTTCATTTTAAGTATCTTTATAGATTATCCACAACAAGACATTTTCAATCAAGACCTTAGGTACACATATGAGCAATTAAGAGTCTTAAACATATCGAGTTTTTCTCACACAAGTTGGCATACTAGCTTTCATTTGAAACACGACTCAAATCCATAACACTTTAATACACAACCCATACTTTGAACATATATCTTTCGACATAAGGCTCATACGAAATAGTCAAGTTTATAAGGGAGAACCCGGAACATATGAATTAGGAACTTGAGCCAACCATACTTGAAACTTACGGGAACATTATAAAATTCGATGCTAAGAGAGTAGTTTAGCCAATATACCTCGCTTTGAGCTTTCCTTAAATTACTACAACGTCTCAACACTTCTAGCAATAATAATCTATAAGAAGGTAGCGAATAATAATTAGAAGGATTCACATGGTGTAGCTCTCTTAGGAATTTTGTCAAAACACCTAGTATGCAAAATAGACTATAAAGCTCTACAATGGTAATCCCTTCCTCCCTCAACCAATTTCAATAAGAAACTACCCAAACTAATTCATTAACCTCACATACTACAAGCTATTGATACATGGATAGCCTAATTCCATATCCATAACCTAATTAAACATATAACAATTGCATGATGGTTTTAGGACAAGGTCTTACCCGGGTAGATGATAGTCTAGTGAATGGCTTCTTGATTCTTGAAGATTGGTGCAAGATTGGATTATTAGAATGCTAGCTTTACTCCTTCTCTCTCTAAAATGCTCTCATCTCTCTATAAAATTGTCAGATAATCTCTCCAAAATAAGCCCCAAAGTCTATTTATTAAAATGGGGCCGGGTTATAAAAATCAAAAAATCGACCCTCCTAAATCAGGTCTGCGGTCGCGTAACTGAGTGCAGAATAGGTGTGTGATCTGCAAACTGGACCGCAAAATGGTCCTAAACAATCTAGGTTAGATTGGTCAAGTGTGCGACAGTTCTGCGGTCCGCAGACTAATTATGCGGGCGCAAAAAGAATTATGCGACCGTAGAATGGGCGCAAAACAACTTTCAAAATTCAACAACTCCCTGCTCAACTCTGTGGCCATTATGCGGCCCGCAAAATGGTTCTGTGGTCGCGAAACAGACCGCAAAATTGCCTTTATTTGCCAAACATTTCCAACAACTCCTCAGTGCATTCTTCAACCCAAAGAATTTCTACAACCTTCAAACATGTAAGCCTACCTCAACTCCATGAAACCTTAAATTCCTTGGCGAAATTTTACAGGGTCTTACACTTTATATGGGGGAACTACCCCTTAGGATTTGGGTCGATTGTTTTATTTATGTTATGTGAAAGAGGTGTACGCAAGGTGATAAGTGGGTACACGGGCTATGTGTGGTAATTGACGGGTTTAGATTATTTAGACTGTTTCCATGTCTTTAATTGAATTGTCATAACATGTTATATTCCTCATTGGTAATCAACTATTACATGTGTTAAACTACCCTTACATGCTTTATTTGACATTGTTAACACTTGTTGTACCTATTACTTATTATTTTGCTCTTATATGCTCTAGTTGAAGTTATTGTCTTCCTTATTTCCTTGTTGCATCTTTAATTGTTGACTTACTTTTACTTGAAGTTGTTATTTCGTGAAATATCTTCTTGTTATGTTATTGGTGTTGAAGTTGTGAAAGTCGTTATCACATTGATGCGAAGTTGTTAATTTGTTGAGATATATTTCATGTTGAGCAATTCACATATTGTTGAGAATCTTGTGCACATTGTGGTTGAGCCATGGGCTAATTATAGTGGAAGCATTGATGTTGTTGTTATTTGGCAAGTTACGGTATATGGGCACTTGTGGTGCGAGTTGTTATTGTGTTGTGATATTGATGCGCATGCGGCTATGTAAGGATAGGGGTTAATCTGCATACGGCGACATAAGGTGGGATTTATGTGCATGTTGCTAGTAAGGGAATTAATTAAAGTCACGCGGCGACATAAGCTGGGCTAAAATGGGTGTAGCTATTCCAGGAAAATTATTTTCAAAACTATTTAAATGTAAGCTTATGTGTCGACATAAGGAAAAGTTGTGACTGAAAGTGTGAAATATGAATACGGGGCGGTACCTCGGTTGTGATTCTTGTTGTACATTTCATATTGAAAAGAATTATTGGTTGAACAATTCTTGTTGTTTTTATTATTTGATTCATTCTTGTTATCTTTATGCTTAAAATTATGACATTAGTTTACCCTATTAAATTTGCTTCGTTATCATCCTTGTTTGAACGTACTAAGGTCGCCGGTGTTATGGTCTTATTTGATTCACCTTTGGGGCAGGGTGCTGTGAAATGGTGTCTGAGAAGCGATTGTCAGAGATGGCGGTGTGTAGTGGTTTTAGAATCGAATCGGTGATTCTAATGTTGATGTCTCGAGAAAGATGGTCTTTTAGGAGGTTTAGAGTTGGTAGCAATTTATTAGTTCATGTGCTACATGTATGGATTTTATTTGAGGCAACATTTGGTCAGCGAAGTATGAAGAAGGACATGACGGGAGGTGTCTCGCGGTAGTAGAATTACTAGAAGGTGCCAAGAAACTTCTTAAAGGAGATGGTTTAACCGAAGCGAGAGTGGCGGATTAGCATCTAAATTCTGTGGTAGGATACCTTGAGAAAAGTTTAGAGCGATTTGGAAATCGTGGTGGAAAGTGATTAGGTCTACTGATTGTATTTGGGATGGAGACTACGGCGCCGAGGAAGATTGCATATGGAAAAGAGGAGTTGCTTGAAATGAAGAGGGGTGTGAAAACTTTATTATCATTTTTGGATGCAACGTGACTTAGAGTTTGGAATATATTGTTGGACTTTCAGTCGATGTTAATGGGGAAGGAACAAACTTATATAGCTGGTGGACGAGCATGGGCTCAGGAGGGTTTACTGGATGTGTGGTAGTTGTATCCAGTGCAGTGCCGTTGGAAGATGTCGGCAGAGAATTCCACAAGTAGGTTATCTCCTGTGAGTAGGTTAGCGGTTGCGTGATGATGACGAAGTTTCTATGAAGAGTTCTACTTACTACCTATAAGGAGATCGAGTATGTGACTGTGGCTGATAATTCAGAATGTTTTATGAAAAGCTTAACAAAAGATTTTGAGAAATTTGGCGGGTTAAAGGTGTGAGATCATGGTGATTGAGAAGGAGGAATCTTTGTGGGTTCAAGATTTATGTAATTGTAGCTTAAAGATAGGTGGGGGAGCCCACCGTCTACGATTGGAGTGCATGGTTGTCTGCTTGTGCTGTTTCTGGTTATCGGTGCATTGGTGGGTTATTATGACTAAGAAAATAAAACATCAAGGGTAACTCAAGCAAAGAACTGGATGGATGTGTGCTATACTTTGCCTTATCAATTCATGTGCAGTTTTGGGAAGACTCACAATTTATGCTTCTTAATGTACAAGGAAGAGAATTCAGCCAGTTGCTTCTTTGAGAGGGTGTTCACGTGCTAGAAAAGCATTGGAGTTTGGTCATGTTCAAGACTAGGATAGAGTGAGTGACGCTCAATAGTGGTTCTAATAGACTCAAGATTGTAAGCGCTGAGTCTAAGGATTTTGGGTCCGTTGTGAGGTTAAAGATCGAGTTTTTGTAGTGGGTACTGAGACGATGTGGTCTCATTATTCGGGTCAATCGGGATGAGTGCTGATTGAGTTTGTTATGTTTTGAATGGAGCTATTAGTATTTCTAATGCAAGTGAAGAGAAAAATTTGAATAAGTTGGGTCGATGAGTAATCATTTGAATCCGCGTGTGATTGTGGCAATGATTAGTTCATTCAGTATGTAAGCTAAACGGGTGATTTCTGGCTGTATATGCGGGCTTAACCGCCACCGTAATTTGATTGATTTGGAGATATTTTATTATAATGGCCTTGTTATGTGTAAATAGATCCCGGAAGAGTTATGACAGGCTAGACCACGACTTGAGGATTGCATTTTCAGCGGTTGGGGATACAGTTGGGTGTTGCAGTTGTTCTTCTAAAATGAGTTAAGTGAAAGGTTCCTAGCCAATGGAGTGCTTATTCTACTAGTACTTCAGAGGTTATAATGAATTCTTGTACTTTTGCATAGCGGCATGATAGGTGCAGTGAATTGCATGGGAAGTGGGAGTTAAGGATCAATGTTGCGGCTCGATGTTGATAAGAATGTCACTAGCTCGGATGAGCAGGGAAAATTTCAGATGTTTTGAGGAAGCTGGCACTATCTTAGTGTCTCCTGAGAGTGGTGTTCTGTAAAAGCAGCATTGTGTATTAATTTGCGGATTGTGGTTTGCCTTACAAAAGTCAATAAAGTCACCCCTCGGTCCCAGGTGCCTGGATTCCAAAACTTTTCGAAGATAAACTTTACCTATAACATTACGAACTCAAATGTATGATTTATTCCCAATTCCATGTTCAATTTTGCGGTAAAAATCCAAAAATAGCAATTTCTAGATTTTCTCTTTAAATCCCACAATTTTTCATGTATTTACAAGCCCAAATTCATATATTTAACTCACAACTTGTAGAAATTACTTTTCTCATGATTTCCGATGAAAATGGCGCTCCACAATCATTCCAAGGCCGACTCCCATGGAAGAAATGAAATGAAAATGAGCCAAACCCACGTACCTAAACAAGACTTCTGGCCAACGATCAACGCACCTGCGGCCAAATATTCCACTTCTGTGGTTCCCTTCAGCCCTCCTACCTTCGCTTCTGTAGACCAGACTCTGTTTTTGCGAAGTCGCACCTGTGACCTGGGCTCCGCTTCTGCGGAAAAGACGACCTCACGCCCCCCTTCGCACATGAACATCTCTTTCGCGCATCTGCGATCTCACAAATGCGGCCAAAACCTCGCACCTGGGCATCCCCTCTACCCATAAAAACTCCACACTTTCAATTTCAAATGAGCCTCTGCGGTCCTGCACCTGTGACCAAATCCTTCGCAGGTGCGATCACATCGGACCTGGTGCACTTCAGCTGTTTCCCAAGTCAATACTTGATCTTTTTCCAATCTGATTCGAGCATGAAGCCCAAACGGGACCCAATCCAAACATACCAACACATCCCAAAACACGACACAGACTTATTCAAAGCCTCAAAACATGTCAAACAACATCAAAATTATGAATTGACGATCGAAACCTTTCTTTAAACTTTCAAACTTCGCCGAACGCATCTGAATCACACTTAAACTTTCCTGAATGATGCCAAACTTTACACACAAGTCATAAATCACAATACGAACCTATTCCAAGTCTTGGAACCTCAAACATACATTGATAACACCAAAGTCCACTTCAAATCAAACTTAAGAAATTCTTAAACTTTCAAAATGTTAACTTTCCATTATAAGCGCTGAAATGCTCCCGGACCACCCGATACTCAACCTGAATATACACCAAAGTCCAAAATAATCATACGAACCTATTGAACCTTCAAATCCCGATTTCAAGGTCGTTTACTTAAAAGTCAAACCTTAGTGAACTCTTCCAACTTAAAGCTTCCGAATTTAGAATTTTCTTTACAAATCAATTCAGAACTTCCCAAAATTAAATTCAAACTATGCGTACAAGTAATAATACATGAAGTGAAGCTACTCAAGGCTTCAAACCACCGAACGACATGCTAGAGCTCAAAACGACCGGCCAGGTCATTACAAGATGCTATCACGACATCCTAAGGTGGGAAATTGGGGTCATGACAAGTTGGTATCGTAGTTCTATGTTTATAGATGTTACGAGTCATAAGTAGGTTTAGTAGAGTCTTGCAGATCGGTACAGAGATGTATGTACTTATCTTTGAGAGGCTACATAACTGTTAGGAAACATCCACTTCTTTGATTCCTTATCATGCGAATTTTTTGACTTCGATATCTGAATCTTGGTTTGAGCCGGGAAAGGATAGGGTGTTAGGAACAGAATTGGTTCGAGATGCCTGGAAGAAAGTCAAGTTTATTCAGGATCGGCTTCATATGACCCAGTCTAGACAGAAGAGTTATGGTGATAGAAGGTTCATAATTTAGAAGTTACTGTCGGAGACAGAGTTTTTCTCCGGGTTTCACCTATGAAGGGTGTGATGAGGTTCGGGAATAAGAGAAAGTTGAGACCTAGGTATATCGGTCCTTTTGAGATCCTTGAAAGAGTGGGGGAGGTGTCTTACAAGCTTGCATCTTATCTACAGTTCATCCGGTGTTCCATGTTTCCATGCTCCGGAAGTATTATGGTGATCCGGCTCATGTTTTAGACTTCAGCTCAGTCCAATTGGACAAGGGTTTGACTTATGTTGAGGAGTTGGTGGCTATATTGGACAGACATGTCCAGAAGTTAAGATCAAAGAACATTGCTTCATTGAAGGTTTAATGGAATGGTCATCCAGTCAAGGAGGCAACCTGGGAGGCCGATCACGACATGCCATTTTGTGTATTTGTGCCCTGTTTCCCATTCTAATGCTTCACATGTGTGTAATTTAAGTTTTATAATTTGCGGGGTTGATTGGTTTTGTTCTGGGAAGATTTGGGGTGGATTTAGACCATTTGGTTGTTAGCTTAGATGCTTAAGTTAAAAGTGTTGATCAAACTTTGCCTTTTGTGAAAATGACCTCGAAAAGGTATTTTGATGGCCTCAATAGCTCGTATCAAGATTTTGGACTTGGGCGTATTCCCGGAATCGAATTAGGAGGTCCGTAGGATGATTTGTATTGTTTTGCCGAAAGTTGGCAATTTGAAATTTAGAAGTTTGACAATAGGTTGAATTTTGCCTATCAGGTTCGGAATTTAGTTTTGGGACTTGGAATAGGGTTTTTATGCTATTTAGAACCTTTTTGCAATATTTGGTGTTATTTGGAGTTGATTTGATAGTATTCAGACTCTTGGTTGCAATTCTACAAGTTCTTGAACTCTACTTTGGAATTCATGAGTTTTGGTGTCCGATTCATGGTTCAGGATGTTACCTTTGTGTTTTGATTACGCGAGCGAGTTCGTGTGATATTTTTAGACTTGTGTGGATATTTGGTTTGGAGATATAAGGGCTCGAATGCGTTTCGGACATGTCGTAGAATGGTTTAAACTGAAAATGGAATTGCTAGTGTGCTGGTGCTCTGTTGTCGCAATTGCGAGCATCAGCCTCGCAATTGCAAATGTGACAGTGAGTGGTCTGATGTTGAAATTGCGACTTACCCTTTCGCATTAGTAAAGTCAATAGTGTTGGGCTTGGGTTGCATTTGCCACCACTTGGTCTCCTTTGCGCAGGTATCCATCTTTGCGATTGTGAAACCTTTGTCGCAATTGCGACTTCTGTGGAGGTTTCAGGGTTCTTAAATGCGTTCCCCGATTCGAAATTGCGAGGATTCTATCGAGCGCAAAACACACACTTAAATATGCTCGCTAGTTGAATATAGTATAATATAATATCGTATCCACATGGATTGTAGTTAAATAATATTTTCATAGTTTATAGCTTGATTGCTATCCAAGATGATCAACAATTGAGATTTATGTGATTTAAAACTAAGCTTAACTAAGAGTCTAAACTATTGACGAATGACACTCGAACAAAAGCAAGCAAGGGAGATATCAATGGGTGAAAATAGGGGTTGATTGTATATGCGCAAGATACTTATTTTGGAATTAACTCTAGTTGATTGACTTATAAGGTTCAAGCGAGTCTCTCGTATTCACTCAATTATAGTTCAAACATTCAGTAGAAACGCTTCTCTCGATTAAGTCTCAACCTCACAATATAAACTAAGTTAAGCTCGGTGGATATATGCAAGAATTCGTAGTTGATTGATCCTTAGGAGAACCTCTTTCGATTATTCTCCTAACTAGGTCTAAACAATAATTTAACTAGACTCTTTCGATTACTAAGAAGCATTAATGAATTTAACCAACAAGATAATGCAAATATCACAAGTTATGCCGCTTTCGATTACATAAATATGTGAATATATCCGAAATAATAAAAATAACCAAAACGATTCAATACATAAAACTAGAGTTAATATCCACAAATAATTGTCAAAACACCAAAACCATCAATCCCTAAAGAGAACTACTCCATAGATATGGAGTAATTCATCACGAATAAATTTAAGTTAAAGGAAAACATAAACAATCCAAACCTTTGTCTTGATTGAGGATTGAGTGGTGAAATCTTTGTGTTCTTGTTTCTCCCCCTTCTCCTTAGCTTCCTTATGTCTAGATTATGTCAAAAGTCCTCAAAATACCATTTTACATGTATATATACCAAGTAGGATTGGTCCCAAATAAATACACCTTCTCCTTCACGAAATAAGACTCTTCCCGGAACAGGATGTACACATGGAGACCTGCTCGCGCATTAGGCCGCGCACTTTGGATGGTTCACTGCCTCAAATGCACGCCTAGAGCGCGCTTGCGTACCTGGGTGATGCTTGGCTCGATTCTTCGTTTCTCTCTTTGAATGCACTGGTGTCCGTTGATCCCCGAACTCAATCCAACTAAATCCTTGGGCTTTTACTCAGACTTCAAAGCTCCAAAATAGCGTGAATGTATCCCATAGCAGCTACATAGCTTGGGATCACTCCTACAAGACATTAAACCTATAATTAGTGCAAAACACTAGCGATTAAAGCTCAAACTCAATTAAAGTGCAGTAAATTAGACTGCAACAAGCAACAAAAACACACAATTATAGTCTACCACCAACACCCCACACTTAAAACCATTGCTCGTCCTCGAGCAATCAAACTACACTTCATAATGCCATGACCTTTTAAAATAATTCTCTTAACTCATCATACCAAGAATATTTAAAATAGATTAAGAACAATAGTGTAACATCTTAGCCTCAACATTAGACTCGCAAGTACCACACATTATTTACAAATCACTCACTTACTCTAACCTAGAGGTCAACGACATTACCTTTACTTCAAGAATCAAGTGCCCTCATACAACAATAGAGAGTAGTTACACACACCATATAAATTAAGAACAATCAGGAACTCAAGATAGAAAGAATTCGCTCACTCTCAGAAATAACATTAATATGCCATAAAAGATGCACCATAGGCTTGCCCGTAGTATACTACTCTACTAATTTGAGCTCATTCAGTCAATGATCAAGTAAGACTTTAATTATTTATAATGTAGGCTGTGGGACGGGTAGGATACATTTAGATATAAGAGTGAATACACCTCCGTAAGCACTTTAGTACATACACTTTAACTTTTCAAAACCCCACACTTATGTCAAACCAATACTCCACACTTTTGTCAATTTACCTTAACTCCCAACTTCATTAAGCACAATTACATCAAGAGTTGCCACTATCAAAGAATAGTTTGCACAACAAAACAACTATTTTTCTTATTCTTTTCTTATTCAATTCACTTGGATCTCACTTTTTCAAAACAATGCATATTTCTCCTTATTTCATTAGCTCCACTCAAAAACCAACACAATCACCCCACACTTCAACTTTTACAAAGTTCACACAATTGCAAGTGATCACGAGAGATAATTGATCAAATAGATGGTCAATTCAAACAAATGTTTAAGGCTTGTAATGTGGTTGCCAATAAAACAAGATTACAGGCTCAAAGAGGTTAACTATGTTACATAACAAATTGATGGGTAAAAATATAGCTGGCTCAACAAAGAAATGCCTATATCACTTGCAAGATTGAAAAAAACTACTATTTCGCTTTGCAAACACAGAGGGCAAGTTCTAGACATCAAATGCAATGCACAAAATAATACAAATTCTCACACACACATGGAAGATAACTCACTCAAGATTAGATTATCAAGACACTCTAGTCAAAGCAGTTAAGCAAGGTTAAGTTCATACAATTCAAGGCACTTATGCAAGAGTCCAAAACTGAGCCCAAGTGTCACAACTAAAGCACTCACTATTCTCAAGGCATGATAGAGTCAATAGATATTGCTTCCATTTCAAATCATATCACAAGGTTTCCTACAATAAAAACTAACTATACCAGGTTCAACCAAAGCCCTTGGAAAAGAACCGTGGCTCAAAGAAAAACCAAGGGATAATTACTACACTAACTATAAAATAAAATCTTTTTGTCTTTTCCTTTCAACTTTAATCCCACAAAAAACATATCAAATGATATCCATCGTCGGGAAAAATCAAATTTTTTATAATTTTTATGCTTTTTTTCATTTTTATTTTCTTTTATCAAACTACTAAAACTAACAAACAAAAACTAAGAGTAACATAAATACGTAGATACAAATACCCCCACCCTATACTTTAAGTTGTGGCATGTCCCCATGACATACAAAGAAAAAGTATAAGGTAGAGGAAACTTTCCTGAATCTCTAGTCGGGGTTTGAGTCAAAGTCGGTCTCCATTCTTCTCGCCCGATCTAGTGTACACATCCACGCGGATTGCTTATTCTCAGCCTTCATGGGGTATACCCCACACTTATGTTGTTCACTAACTGGGACCGTCTCTTCTAAACTTTTCACTCTCCACTCTACACTCGCAACTAGCTTCTCCTTTCTCATTCACATCTCCACATTCATCTCAAAAGTTACCGTATCCTCACTCACTCTAAGCATGAGCTTTCTATCATGTATGTCTAATATTGCTCTGTCCGCCGCTAATAATAGTCTTCCTAAGATAAGGGATACCTCTTTGTTCTCCTCCATATTCACCAAAATGAAATCTACAGGAAATACAAACTTATCTACCCGTACTAAGACATCTTCCACTATCCCCTCGGGTATTATAGTTATTTTGTCTGCTAGCTGCAAAGATATTGGTGCTGACCTTATCTCTCAAAGATCATTCTCCAATTTCTTGTAAATAGATAAAGGCATTAAATTAAGTGAGGCACCAGAATCACATAAAACTTATCAAAATTAAGAGTACCTAACGAGAAAGGTATAGTAAAACTTCCTGGATCTTCACACTTTTGTGGGAGTTTGTTTTGCACGATCGCGCTGTAATGCTCTGTGAGCTTGACCACTGAGGTCTCTTCTATCTTCCTCTTCTTTGTAAGGATCTCCTTCAAGAATTTGGCATAAGCTGGCATTTGAGAGAGAACTTCTGCGAATGACAAATTTACATTAACCTGTCTCAGCATATCTAGAAATCTCTCAAATAGCTTGTACATCTTTTCTCTATACAACTTTTGGGTTAAAGGTAGAGCAGGCATATGTCCGGTCTCATTAGATTCCTCCCTTCTTGAAGTTTCCTCTTTCTTCCTTTTCTCAGCTCCTTTCTTCCCTTTCTTCTTCTTGTCAACTTCATTTTTCAACTGCTCCCCAATTTCTTTTTAAGGCACTAAATCTTTCTGGAGTGGAGTTGGATCTTTCAACACTTTCCCAATTTTCAAGGTCACAACATTCACCGTTTCTTTGGGATTTCTCTCTGTGTCAACTGGTAGAGTACCTGGGATTCTTTCAGACAATACAATTGCAATTTGTCCCACTTGCTTCTCCAAGGTCCTCAAACCAATACCAAGTTCTTCGATAGCCGACCCATGAACATCTAATCTCTTATATGTCTTGATAATAAAGGACTTCATTAGATCTTCTAGCCCAGGCTGAGTGGTATGTTGAGGCTAGAACTGTGGCCTCGGCTGATTCATATAACCTAGAGCATGTTGTCCTTGAAATCTGGGATTGTTTTGTTTCCATGCATTTGTTGTACCCCCAGGTGAACTCCAAGAAAAATCGGGGTGCTTCTGACCCGTTGCATTGACGTTGTAATTACCAACAACATTAACTTTCTCGATCGAGGCTTGGCACTCATGAGTGGGGTGCCCTCTTTCACATATATCGCACGCTGCATGAGGCTCACTATGTAATGAAGCTAAGGTTAGCTTCCTTATTTCGTTTGACATGGTATCAAGTTATACCTGCACCGATGTGTTAGCGTCAACTTGGTGAACACCAGTTGTTTTTCTTCTTTCAGCAATTTCGGAGGGCCAATGATTTGCATCCTTAGACAACTCATCTAAAATTGTGACTATCTCCTCTAGAGTCTTTTTTATGAACAGACCTCCAGTTGCCTTGCTCAATGTTCTGCGTGAGGTTGGTGTCAATCCATCCCAATAATTCTGGAGTTGCATCCAAAGTTATTTTCCACCATGCTGACATTTACGTACTATCTCTTTGAATCTCCCCCAAGCTTCAAACACATTTTCAGTCTCGTTGTGACAGAAGTTATGAATTTCCCTTCTAAACTTGCCCGTCTTAGCTGATGAGAAATATTTGTCAAGGAATTTACTAGTCATCTCATCCCATGTTCTAATCGACCCATTAGGCAAGCTCCGAAGCTAGTGCTTTGCATCATCTTTGAGAGTGAAGGGGAATGCCCTTAAGCAAACTTCATCTTGTGACATACCGTTATATTCAAAGGTGTTCATAATTTCCTCGAAGTCCATCAGGTAATTATTTGGATCTTCGTTCGTCTTCCCCCTGAAGACACAGCTATTTTGAAGGGTTTGAAGCAACCCCTACTTTAACTCAAAATGGTTAGCTGCAACTGAAGGTGGTCTCACACTTGATAAGCCTTGGTTGTAGACCGGTCTAGCATAATCGCCCCGTGGTCTCCCAACACTGGGAGCTATATTTCCGAATTGGTCAACACCCACAGATACATTCTAAGCAATTCTCAGAGCCATCTCCTCTTCATAGACAAGTTGTGCATTTCGAAGAGCTATCTCCTCAGCATCTCGTGCAACGTTTTCTCTTTGTTGGGTTGCCCCTCTTTCGGCCAAATCAACATTATCCTCATCTCCCGCCATAACTTCTTTGGTTGAGGGTTGACAAACCTTCTCTATATTATCGGGGAGATTTATTTCCTTCGTCAACTGTCGCAGTTGCTTCTCAATTTCTGGTTCATAAGGTATAACTTTCTTCCCAGAGGATCGAGTCATGCACCAATCTAACATGTAGCCTGCGCACAGTCAAGTAACACCAAACGTAAAAAAATAAAAATTCCTGAATTAGCACCACAAACTATTTCAAACACTATTAATTGCCAATCCATGGCAACGGCGCCAAAATTGACAAGCGCAAAACACACACTTAAATATGTTCGCTAGTCGAATATAGTATAATATAATATCGTATCCACATGGATTGGAGTTAAACAGTATTTTCAAGTTTATAGCTTGATTTCTATGCAAGATGATCAAAAATTTAGATTTATGTGATTTAAAACTAAGATTAACTAAGAGTCTACACTATTGACAAATGACATTCGAACAAAAGCAAGCAAGGGAGATATCAATGGGTGAAAATAAAGGTTGATTGGATAGGCGCAAGATACTTATTTCGGAATTAACTCTATTTGGTTCACTTCTAAGGTTCAAGTGAGTCTCTCGAATTCACTCAATTATAGTTCAAACATTCAATAGAAACTCCTCTCTCGATTAAGTCTCAACCTCACAATATAAACTAAGTTAAGCTCAGTGAAAATATGCAAGAATTCATAGTGGATTGATCCTTTGGAGAATCTCTTTCGATTATTCTCCTAACTAGGTCTAAACAATAATTCAACTAGACTCTTTCGATTACTAAGAATCAATAAATTTAACTAACAAGATAATGCAAACATCACAAGTTATGCCTTTTTCGATTACATAAATATGTGAATATATCTGCAACAATTAAAACACCCAAAATGATTCAATACATAAAACTAGAGTTAATATCCACAAATAATTCTCAAAATATCAAATCCATTAATCCCTAAAGAGAACTACTCCCTAAATATTGAGTAATTCATCACAAATAAGTTTAAGTTAAAGGAAAACATAAACAATCCAAACCCTTGTCTTGAGTGAGGATTGAATGGTGAAATCCGTGTGCTCTTGTTTCTCCCCTTTTTCTTTAGCTTCCTTAGGTCTAGATTATGTCAAAAGTCCTCAAAATACCATTTTTCTATATATATATATATATATAAATGGTATTTTGAGGACTTT
>AWOL01S0025654.1:24843-58473 GCA_000715115.1 Nicotiana otophora
AGGGAGGGGGAACTACTCCTTAGGATTTGTGTTGATTGTGCTATTTGTGTTATATGAAAGTCGTGGATGCAAGTTGACAAGTGGGTACATGGGCTATATGTTGTAATTGACCAGTTTAGGTTATTTAGACTTTTTCTATGTCTTTAATTGAATTGTCATGACATGTTATATTCCTCCTTGTTAATCAACTATTACATATGTTAAACTATCCTTACATGCTTTATTTGACATTGTTAACACTTGTTGTACCTCTTACTTGTTATTTTGCTCTTATATGCTCTAGTTGAAGGTATTTTCTTCCTTATTGCCTTGTTGCATCTTTAATTGTTGACTTGCTTTTGCTTGAAGTTGTTATTTCGTGAAATATCTTCTTGTTGTCTTATTGGTGTTTAAGATGTGAAAGTCATTATCACATTGAGGTGGAGTTATTAATTTGTTGAGATATCTTTCATGTTGAGCAATTCACATTCATTTTGTTATTGTTGAGATTCTTGTGCACACTGTGGTTAAACCATGGGCTAATTATAGTGGAAACACTGATATTGTTGATTTTTAGCAAGTTGTGGTATATGGGAACTTGTGGTGTGAGTTATTATTGTATTGTGATATTGATCTTCATGTGACAGTATAAGAATAGGGGTTAATGTGTATACTGCAGCATAGGGTGGGATTTATGTCCGTGTTTCTGGCAAGGGAATTACTTGAAGCCACATGGCGCGATAAGGTGTTCTAAATTGCGTACAGCTATTTCGGAAAAATTGTTTTCAAAACTATCTAAATGTAAGGCTCATGCGGAGGTATAAGGAAAAGTTGTGATTGAAATTGTGAAATGTGAATACGAAGTGCTACCTCGATTGTGATTCTTGTTGTGCATTGCATATTGAAAGAGTTATTGGTTGAACAGTTCTTGTGGCATTTCTTCTTCCTTGTCTTATCAGGATTGCCCGTATTTGACAATTTGTGGTTCTCATTATTTGCTTCCTTCTTGTTATCTTTATGCTTACAATTCTCTCATTAGTTTACGTTATTAAATTTGCTTCTTTATCATTCATCTCTCCGCTTTCCATTACTTCTCATTATTATTTTTTTGTTTTGTTTATCATGTCCTAGTAGGTGTCTTGACCTGAAATTATCACTACTCTACCGAGATTAGGCTTGACAGCATCACTACGCTTCTGCACATCTTTTGTGCAGATCCAGGTGCGTCTGCCCGTGCTAGACGTTAGTGTTTGACTTGTTAGCTGCCTTCCAGAGGGTATACCTACTCAGCATCCGCAAGCCTCGGATCCACCATCCATTATCTTTTCATTTTGCTGTTTTCTTTATCATACAATTTCTTAGTAGACATTTTAGAATATTATGTAGAGCTTATGACTCAGTTCCACCAGTTTTGGGAATATGTTGTGGAGGTTATATTTTGGAAGTTAATATGAGTTTATCTATTTTATTTTATTATCTCATTTTGGTTTCTTGTTATGTTATTGTTAAATGTTAGGCTTACCTAGTCTTGAAAACTAGGTTCCATCATGATATCCTAAGGTGGGAAATTGAGGTCGTGACGCACTAATTATGGGAGAGAGGGGAATAGGTACACAAGAAAGAGTAATAAGAACAAAGAAGAAGGAGGTTTGGGTGGATAGCTTTTTGAGCCGCCAGTCTTTCTCCGATTTCCAGAAGTGGTGGCCTGAGCGAGCTTTGACTCATGAGCGGTAATTTCTATTAAAAGATCTTGACAAGTATAATCCAGTAGTTCTAGAGAAGTTCACAAAGATAAAAGGGTGGATGCTATTTATGGAGAAGTTAGTAGATATAAAGGAACACCTTCTCCGAGAGTTTTATGCAAACACTCCCCATATTCGCAAGGGGAAAACGGTTACCAAAGTGTGCAACTTGAAAAGGAAATTTGATTAGTACTCTCTGAACGCGTACTAGAGATTTGATGATATGGAGCCCAAAGAATATTTGGAGAAGTGTGCCTTGAAGGAAAAGGCTAGACTGTGTCTTGTGGAGATTCTGGAACAAGGGACCACTCCCCCTTGGATTGCTACTGGCATGCCTATCCTCTGTAGCACATTGAGTTTTGAAGCCAAAGGGTGGCAAACCTATGTCTGCAACAACCTAGACCCATGTTTGAATGAGTACAACTTGCCCATCCCTAGAGCTATTATGGTGGCTTCTATCATGGCTGAGTACCCAATCAATATGGGTGCCCTAATGTCGGCTAATATCTCTTTGGTGGCACAACAGAGCAATACTTTGTACCCCTACCCTAGCACTGTTACTAAGTATCTGACAGATGCAAAGGTAGAGCCCCGGCCATTCGACCCAAAGGTAAAGTCGACAGGGCCGTTTGATTGGTACAAGCTGCAGGATCCGAGGAACCCGAAGAAGAGTACTCAACCTTCTACTATTGTTGGCTAGTCTGACGAGCTAGTAGTGGTAGTTTCTGATACAGTTGATATTCCATCCACATCAGCTGAGCCTTCTACTAATGTAGCAGCTGCTATGATTGAGACACCATATTCAACTCCCTCTACAGCTCCTTCCACAATTCCTAGGGCAGTCCCTATTCCAGTTCCGAGGGAGGTGCCCATGCCCATGCCCGCATGCCCAGTTTCTACTCTGCGAGTCTCCTACACACTGGCGAGTCTCAACAACTAGATGCAGGAAGCTACTTCAAAGTTGTCTGAGATCTCCAGTGGTGTAGCAGGTCAGTCATCTATACAAGCAGCCTGATACCCCATTGACATTGATGAGAAGCTGAGCAAGATCGTGGACAACCAAAAGGTGATTATGGACATATTGGTGCAGCTTGGTACGGTGATTGAGTGGTTGACCAAGCAGGTGAAGAAGAAGTGGAAGTCCTGCGCCAACAAGAAGTCAGTGGATAAGTTGTGGACTTAGGTGACTCGGCTAGCTATAGTTTGGGATTTGCAATTTGACATGTTGATTGACCCATCCCAGCCCGCCCCAGATCCATCTACACAAGATGTTCCCGCTGGACAGTCTGAGGAGTAATGCCTTGCCTCTGACAGTGGTAATGTTGTGCGTTCGATGTTCACTTTTCCAGCTACTCCTAGATTTGATGATAATATTCAGTTGGCTTAGCCAATAGGTAAGTATGTTGTTGGGGACACAGAGATGACCGGGGACACTTAGGTAGTTTCTTTGCCCTCTCTACTTTTATTCGGGGTAGGGGGTGGAGATTATTTGATATTCATTGGATACATTTGGAATGTAATAATTGGATGATTCTGTTTTCTTTTAGTTTTATCTATCTTTAGTAGTTATTGCTTTCATTAGATTCATTATTTGTTTACTTTGATTTTTTTTATTTTAGTAGTTTTGTTTTGGGCAAATTAAACTACTAGGCATGCCTAGTAGTTATTTTATTAATAATAAAAGAGAAAACAAGTAACCACAATGAAAAAGTACAAGTAAGGGTGCTAGCTACAATAGTGTTGCCTCTATGCCTTGCTATATACTCACTCCATGCGCCTTCATTGCCTTAAGATGGCAGCCTCATGTAGAGGATCATGGTGTAGCTGCCGGCAGATGTCTCACGAGGGCATATAATCTCATAGCAGCTTGGATCTTCCTAAAGGTATAGGAATATAGCACACACATATTGTACTAGAACTTACCTTACAAATCCTATTGAGGCATAGTAAGCCTCATCTACTATCAAGCATGAAGAAAATATGAGCTGGAAATAACTAAGTACTCTATGATCATCACATAGTTTATAACATACTCTGTGATGATATTACAAAAGATGATGCTTAAAAAATGATAAAATAAAAGAAGGTAAAAATTTGTGTCTTGCACTTCTTTCTTCAACCTTGTGCACTCTTCAATTTGTATTTCATTGGTTTCTTCTTCCACTATCTTCAAATATTCTTCAAACTTTATCATTTCTTTTTTGATCTATTGGACCTTGTGGAGGTGGTTGGGACAACCGCCTTTTGGTTTGCATTTCTCATTGGAGGTTTCCTAATGACAACCTCTTGTTTTACCTTGCCGTCCCAACTATGTTTCCTTCCATGTGCCTTCTTTCAGTTTTTGTTTGATCCACTTTGCTCATGTCTAGGTGAAAGATCTCCCTCCCTAGATATTATGTTGAAGGTGGCATCCAGTAGTTCATCCTCTTCTCTTTCTTCATAAAAGTCTTGGCCCATATGCAACCCAAAATCGTCAATATGATTATAGTCGTTGACTAGTGCACCTTGATCATTCCTTGGATTATTAAACGCTGTCAATCTGTCTAAATCATGAGAAACAAGTGCATGGAGGATATCGGTCGGTGTCAGTAGATTTCTGTCATCCAACGTGTTATTACTGGTACACTTAAATTTTGTCGTCGTTGTCCCGTATTAGGAGCTTTTATTACTGCATCTGGGGTGCTTGCACTTTGCTGCTGCTGTCCAACAATTGACAATGTTGCTGCATATTGATCATCCACACAAGCAGCAGTTGGAGTGCTCGTGATAATCTGTTGCTGCCCAGTCCTCTTTGTTACTCCAATTTTCCTCAAAATAGCACCAGATGTGCTTGTTCCAACATGTTTCTGCCCAGTTTTAGGGACAAAAACTGGGGCCTTAGCTTTAAGTTTCTTTCTTGAAATTAAAATTAAAAAGCTGCCAATGTTTGGAAATGATGGCGAGCCAACTGATAGCAACCCTTCATCTTCACTATTTTGATCAGCTTCATTAGTCGAATCCCCAGCAATTTCATCAGCCCAGTCCTCTTCTTCATCCTCCTCACATTGGTCAGCCCAAAGTTTGGATTTAATAATCATCGCCCTCAAATTCGCTTGTATAACTTCGTTGTTATTTCCAGTGGACAACGTCAATTGCCCTGGCTCACCTCTATATTCACCAAAAGGTTCCAAATACCGTGATGACACTTCAAACACAGAGGTGTTCAACATTACCAATGGTTGTTTAACCAGAGTAGTATGCAACATCATTGCGTTCTGGGCATCTTTGATGATTTGTTCCACGTGAGGACTGGAAAATTGCAAGGTCAGAGTATTGGAGCTATGTGCGTGATTGCCCGTTAGCTCCTCCATAACTAGAACAATGTCTTTTGATGCATTTACTAGAACACCAAAATTCTGCTGGTTTTTTGTACTGCTTGGAGACCTCTGTTGCATATTTTTTGAATTTGCACTTATCTCCTTATGCTGCAAATCTTTCTCACCATGTTCATGTGCACAGTCCAAGGCATCAAACGAGTTATAACACCTAAAAGTTTCTGGTGCTGACTCCAGATTTATATGATCTGAAGACATCTTCTTGCTAGGTGATCGATGCACTACTGACCAACCCTTAGCATGTGATTGTTGCCCATGTTGGAAACCTGCTTCTAATGTATCATCAGCCTTATTGTTAGCAGATCTTCCACCAATTTCACTAGCATCTCCCTTGCCAAGATTTCCAGTAACACTATCCCCCTTGCCAAGTCCCGGTCTTTTCCTGTTAGCAACAGTAGGTTTAGAAGTTATTTTAGTAACCTGTTGATCTTTGGTTGTTAGGAGTTTGCCCAACACCTTCAACACCTGATGTAATTACAACAACAACATCTAAACGAGCTGCTTGCATAGCTGACTCAACATTGGCAAATGTGTCAAATTGTGCACATGCTACTGCTGCATTATTTTTTGATTGCTTGATCAATTGCAGCTGATGCCCTATCATCCTTCTTCTACTGAAGATGCCCATGTGTTTTCATTGCATTAACCCTTGCAGTGTCCATATCCAGAGTAGCAGTAGTGACAATTTTGTGCTCATCAAATTTTCCGGTTGTATTTAATGCACCAGCAACCTGAGTACTACTGGAAACTCGTTGCACATGTTGGGACTTTGATGCTACTATATCAGTTGCATCAGTGTTAGTTGCAATAGAAATGCCTCAAAAAGCTGCATACTCCAATTCCATAGCATCTACACGAGCACCTGATGTATCTGCTATAAAACGAGCAACTCTAGGTCCAGTTCTTTCCCCCTCAGAAAGTAGAGAACTCTGTTTCTGTGCTGTTGATTTAGAACATGCATTTTCAGCAATTGGTTGCTCATGAAACATTCCTCGTTCATTACCAATTTGAAAACCAGATGTCCCAGCGACTTGTTGAATCACAACATGCCTGTTTGAAGTGACAGAGTGATCAACACCAGTTGTTAAAGCAGCAGCAGCAGGACTAGGAGATTGCCCAGATTTAACTGAAGTCTTGTGCTCTTGCTTAGCAGATTCTTGTGTCCCATTTTCCTTCTCCTCCTCACATGATACTTTCTAATCCTTAGCATAAATATGCCTAGCAACAGAAGGAATCCTATCTTGAACTCGATCAAAACCAGGCCCCTTAGCAGCTTGTTTTTCCCCCTCCAAGACCTGAGGAAAATTCTTCCCAGTTGTAGGTTTAGACCCTACTGGTATTTCTTCCTCAATCAAAACATTCGTTCTATCATGTACATCCACTAAACCTCGATCAATAACAGTTTGAACCCCTGGTTTAGCTCGATCATCACCCACAATATAGTAGGAATATCATATGTTAGATTACCAGTTAGTTCAACTCTCAAATGAATTGCTTGCACACTAGCAGTTGCCTGATCATCAACTATATCGTTCACATGATGCCTAGTGTTCTTATCACTTTTGGATCCCTCTATAAGTTGCTGCCCAGCTCTCTTAGCATTCAAAAAATCTCTTGCATCATCCTGCAATTTTTCAACCAATTGATGCTCATTCTCAACTGTTTCATCAACATGAGCAGCTTGAACTGCCTTTCCTTTTAAGCGTCGGCATTGATTTTCTTCTTGTCCTTGATTCTTATAATGGCAACAGTATGAAGGTAAATTATCATAGATAATTTCCTGGTAATCCTCTACAAGTTTACCAGTTGTAGCGTCAAGATATTGAAGCCTAACCTTCTGAGGAAGTTTGTCCAGTAAATCAATGACAACCTTGACTCTTGCCGTACTAGGACGAGATCTAACTTGCGTCGCCTTATCAATTGCAATTGGTTTTCCAACCACAGCCGCAATGGACAATAAAGGCTTGCGCACGAACAGTTCAGGCGACAAATTCGGCAGAGAAATCCAAACAGCTGCTTTCGAAATTTTCTCCTTTGGATTGAATCCAACACTCCAGGGGAAAACCCTATATTGGTGCTCTCTTCCATTTTATTGAAAGTAGTTTACAGCTCTTGCCAAGCAAACCACATAATCTTCATATTGATCATAACGAATTAAAAATTGTCGTTGGGCCAATAAACCTACCAAGCAATTACCTTTGATGCCAATGATTTTTGGTAGAATACTCCTTAAAATCTGTAAATTTGGTGTGCCGCTGGATAGTTTAATCGTCACTGCTTGGTGTAAACCTTCTTGCTTTGCAAATTCTTCACGTTCATCCATGGAGAATTGAAGAGTAGGAATTCCATGAACAAGTTCAAAAGGTATCAAACTCGTTTTTGTGAGAGGTGGGGCATATTGATTGTAATTCAAATTTGCTGCATATGAGATGATATTGTTAGGATTTGGAGTAGCTTCATTAATGCTTAGAATTGGCAGATTTGAACCAGAAACAATCTGGGACATGTTAGAGTATCCCAGGCAATTTCTTTCTACAGTAATTTCTTCGGTATTTTTAAGATCTGTAACAGCTGGGTTGGAATTTTGGAGTGAAACTTGTTGGGGTGTGATTAATGGTTCATTTGGCATCAACACACTTAACTACGTGCTTATGGTTTGAAACAAAGTGTTTGGAAGAAAATAACGCTAGTTAGTGACTTTGAGATTCTTGAGTTGACTTTGATAATCATTGTGTGGTTGATTGGACCATAGTGATCTTTAACTTGACTGTGATCGTTGTAGGCTTTAGACTCTATCCTCTTTTACGGTCTACTTATATGAGTGGTGAGGCAATATGTGTTGCTAGTCCAAGTACTTGAGTGTATAGTCTAGAACTTACCCGAATGTGATTCAAGGCGAAATTCTAGGTTTGCTTGGTTTGGAAGATGATTGTAGGCTTTCCTGGCCCGTTTGAGCTTTCTATTGCCACCCGATGTTTATTATCCCTAGTCAACCCCTTTGAGCCTATAGCCTTTCTCTGTTGGTAAACATGCTACAAGCATTTACACATTTTGTATATAATCCTCTCTTGACATCCGGACCTTCCTTAACACTCTTATAAAATAAGTGGCTTAAGGCATAAGTTTGGGGGGAAAGTGGAGGAATCTAAGACAGGTATCAAGGCACCAAAAAGAGAAAAGAAATGGTCACCATGCAAAGAGAAGGCAAGAAAAGAAAAGGAACAAAAAGAAAATTCCAAAAAGAAAATAAAAAAGGGAGATTGACGAAATCAAAAAAAGACAACTATCTCTAGTATGAGCATCAATAAAAAAGAATGAAATGAACAATAAAGAGTGATGGCAAGTCTCTCTAGCCCCCCAAGAAAAATAAATGCCTTTAACGGTTGGTAAATGTGAACCAAGAAAGGAAAAGAGTGGAGTGCTTAAGGAAGGGTGTAACCACTTATCCCATATGGTATCTTACCGCAATCCAAAAGTTCATTACAACCCGAAAGAAGTCCTACTTTATTTTGAAACGAGTGAGCTTACATTAGTGGAGATCTACATGAGGGGCAAGCCTATGGTACTTGAAACCTTACTTGTGACATTCCTTTGTGAAAGAATAGTGAATCCTTCATTGCTCTAGAATTTGAGTGTTAATTCTTGAAGTGAGCATAGTATATGGAAGGCAGAGGAGGAAGAGTTTGGAGCCCACCATGATCTACATGATAGAACAAGAGTCCTTGATGAGTGAAGTCAATTCTTGAAGCTCAAATGTGACACTAGAGTTATATGCACATAACATATGGTTTCTCACGTTGTTGAAAATGCATGAGTATTGCAGGTAATTGTTGGTCCCAACTGAGTATGAATGGCTTACAATTGACTCCATCAAATGAACTTTCACTTTGAGGAGGTGAGAACTAATCTATTTGCTTGAGGACAAGCAATAACTTAAGTTTGGAGGAGTTGATAAGTGAGGATTTTAACTACTTATTAGTACCTTCTTGCTTTAGTTTTAGTCTGAAAGTGATAATTTTTCTTTCCAAAACTAATAAAATTGTGCAAATTGCAGGAATGTTGGAGGATTGGACCTTAACGAAGAAATCTAACTCAAAAAGGAGTAATCTAGCTCAGAAAGAAAAAAAAGAGTAAAGCGGGCCAAAGTGTGGTCCGCAGAAGAAAATGCGATCCGAAGAAAGGCACATGCGGCAGAAGAAAAGACACCTGAAGCCTTAGAGTATTTTGAAGAAGCGAGGTCCGCACACCAAATTGTGCGGTCGCAAAAGTTGGTCACACTGATAAGATTTGAAAGGTCAGATAAGATGAAAAAAGACTAAGTTTGAAGCCACGTCAAAGTGCGGTCCGTAGATGGAAAATGCGGCCCCAGAAGCTGAAGTGCAGCAACAGATGGAATTGTGCGGTTGCAAAATTCCTCCCAACTGAAGAAGAAAAGAAAAGTGCGAACCGCGCAAGGAATTGTGCGGCCGCAAAAACTTTCGAAGGGCATTTTTGTTAGCGAATTTAAGGGCACTATAAATATACAGGAAACACTGTTTTAGGGGAAGTTTTGTATTATAAGCAGTTGTAGCGGTTATAGTTTGCTCTTTTCGAAAAATAGTGACAATTATTATAGAAAACCCATCGGTTTTATCATTAAATTATCATTTATGGCTTTAATTTCTTCTTTTACTTTGTTTTCTTCACTTTCTAGCATGAGTAGCTAGATTTTATGTAGGGTTGTAACTCAACCCTACTTTGTAAACTTTATGTGTTATTAAGTTTAGTGATTGTTTAAGATTGGGTGTTTATTATTTAGCCTTGTTTATGCATTATTTCTAGAATTAAAGGTTGCTTCTGATACATGCCTTTTTGACTTAGTTCTTACTTGAGAAAGAGGGACTTAGTCTAGGAAATCATGGATAACAAGGAATTGGGTTGGTTAAGGTTTTTGCTAGTCTAATTAAAGGGTTTGAACTAAGGATAGGGAAAACCTCCCTTGAGATCGTATCAATTATTTGAATTGATACCCAATTGGACTTGAGGAAGCCAATTAGGCATAATCACTCTATAACCGAGAGGTATTGAGTGGATACTTGAGAATTAAGAGTTATAATACACCCCGATCAACAAAACAAACATTAACGTAATTTACCCATTAGGTTTGCACCTAGGTGAAGGTCACATCCCTAGGATGTTGTCATTGTTGTTCCATATGTGGTGTTGTTGGGCTGAGTGATATGAGATCGTTAGCCCTTAAGACTTGAGAGGTCGATGACTGAGGTGGGCCTTAGACCCGTGTTGAGAGTGTTATTGTGGATCGGCTTGTCACGACATCAATTTCAATCCGTAGGATGTCGTGATGGCACCTAGTCGTTAAGACTAGGTAAGCCTACCACTTACTGAATTAATAGCAAAAATTTACCTAACAACTATTAAATATAAAACAGAAATTACTATACAAAGCCAACAAATCTCAAAATCGGTAGTACAAGTCATAAGCTCTACTGAATTCAGTAGAACTCTTTAAGTATAACTTTTCCAGAATAGAAATAAACTGTACAAAACTAACTTCCGAAGATGACTCTGAGGCATGCGAACGCGACGACAGGTATACCTTGAAGTCTCCGCAGCAATATATGATTTACTATTTAATAATCAATAGACTCCAAAGTACCTGGATCTGCATAAAAATGTGCAGAAGTGTAGTATGAGTATACACGATCGGTACCCAGTAAGTATCAAGACTAACCTCTGTGGAGTAGTGACGAGGTACAAGTCAGGACACTCACTAGGTAAAATAACATGTGCAGTATAGGAGTATAACACTAATAATGGAAAGCGAAAATCAGTAAATGGAAACAAGAACCAACAAGTGATATAAACAGTAAAGAAATAAGAACAATGTGAAGTATCATTAAAACCATATAAGGAAACACAAGAGACAATCAATTAATCAAGTCGTTCTAACACAAGTTTCACAATGAAATCACTTTGTGGTACTTCATCTCCTAGTCACAACTCACGGGTCTCAACCCACAATCATATACTCGCGGTATCTCGTGCCCACATCTTGTATCATAACCGCACAGACAACTCACATTCCAAAATCTCAATCCGCCAAGCATGATCACATGCTCACATTTATAATTCTCCCGGCATGATCACATGCTCACATTCACAATTTTCCTGGTATGATCTCAGTCTCACAATCACAATCCGCTCGGCATGGTCACAGGCTCACAATCATAATCCACTCGGTATGACCACAGGCTCTCAATCAAAATTAGTCCGGCATGGTCACAGGCTCAATATCAACATGGAAGCAGATAATACAAGAACACATGGGCATGATCAATAAATGTGATGTTTCATACTCCTCAGCTAGTATAGGTGGCATGCTACGGTGTATGCTTGTGCGAGTGTACTACTGCATCCCAACTCAACAAGTAATATCAAAGACATCTAATAGATCATCGAAACAACAAAGCAAGTCACGCGAGGTGTATGACAAACACAAAGAAAAGCACACCATCACACGAAAAACAACAACACAATGTCCCCAACCATCACATATCATCCCTGACATTGCCACCCTTATGTCTCCAATAGCCACCCGTATCACTCTGCCCTGATATTATCATTAGTCACGCTTATCTATCCTATATCCACCTGTACTCTGTATAATAGCCACCCTTATCGCTCCGGCCGGACAATAGTACAATAGCCACCGGTATCACTCCATATATTCAAAAATAGTGAGATGCCACCCTTATGCCCACGTAACAACAACGGTGAAATGCTACCCTTATACTCCGCAAAATAACAACGGTGAAATGCCACCCTTATACATCGCATAACAATAACCAAACCTCACAACAAATCACATGTGCTATCATTACAATAAGACAACATATCAACTCATATCACAAGTTCCCATAGGCCACAACCTTTCCAAAGATTCAACAATATCAATATTTTAACAACAAATAGGCCACGACCCAACACAACGTCTATAGAAACTCAATAACAACAAAATGAACGGAAAAGTAACTCAACAAAGAAAAACATCCTCTTTAAACACAACTTCAATTAGAATAGATTAATGACTCTCAATAACTTCAATTCCAATTAACTCTTTAAGGATAACCTCGATAGTGATAGTACTTCCAGTGAATGGCAAACTTCGGACTCTAGTGTATGAATTAGGCTAAAAATAAAAAAAGATGGCACGAACTAGTACTACGTCTAAATGCCTGAGAGCAACCCGGCAACGAAGGCTATCATGTGACGACAATTTCAACTAAGAGTAGATCCACAATAAAAGAAATCACACAATGACACAGAGTGATAACAACTCCCAATAAAGCATATAAGAGCAAACTCGACAAGTAAAGAATGTGACATGTAATGACAACTTCAAATAAAGCATGTAATAGTAGACATGATGAATAAAAGATATAACATGTTCTAATAATTCCAAATAAGTGCATAAAAGATGCTTGAGGGTCTAGACCGGTCAATTTTGACATATAAGCCCGAGTACGTACTTGTCACCTTGCGTATACGGCTTTCACATGACAAAAATAGCACAAACGACTCAGGTCCTAAGGGATAGTTCCCCCACACAAAGTTAGTCAAGATACTTACCTCAAACAAGCTAGAACGATAATCTAAAATGACCTTCTCGTGTGAAACAATCTCCGGACGGCTCAAATCTATCCAAAATAACTTAATATCATAAATAAAAACCATACGAAATAATTCTGTATCATAAAGCTTCGATCTTTAATGAAAACTAAAAACACAACCCAAAAAGGCAACCCGAGGCCCGCACCTCAGAACCCGATAAAATTCATAAATTCTGAAAACCCATTCCGATACAAGTACAACCATACCAAATTTATCTAATTCTGACATCAATTCGTCCTTCAAATCATCATTTTAAATTTTCGAAAGTTTTCACCAAATTCCTATTTTTCCCCAACTCAAACCACTAATTTAAGTAAAATAACAAAGATAAAATCACGAATATCAAATCCGGGTAAAGAACACTTACCACAATCCAACACAGGAAGAACACCTCAAAAATCTCTCAAATCCGAGGTCTACAACTCAAGATATGATAAAAATGGTCAAACTCTCGAAATAGAGTTCTTATATTATTGCCCAGGTATTCCTCTTACGCGATCGCAAAGCACAAAACTATAAGTTTCCAAATAACGATACGCGAACGTGAAACTCTGACCGTGAACACGATGATTTACCTCATTGTGCCTACGTGAACGCGTCCTTGACCATGCGAAGGCTAAAATGTCTGGTGCCCAGCCGGTCACACCCACTATGCGAACACGGTTCCTCTTTCGCGACCGCGTAGAGATAACTGTTCAAGCCCCGCGAACGCGTCCACATATTCGCGAACACGAAGAACAAATATTTCCTGCCTACCAAATACCTTACACGAATGCGTCAATCTACTCGCGATCGCGGATAAGAAGGCACCAGATATCAGATCAGCAATCCAAAATAAGAGGAAATGGCCCGTAGCCCGTCCGAAACACATCCAAGGCCGGGGCCCCGTCGAAATATACCAAAAAGTTCCATAACATAACATGGACCTACGCGAGGCCTAAAATCACATCAAACAATACCAAAACTATTAATCGCACCTCAAATCGAACTTAATGAATTTAAGAACTTTCAACTTCTACAACTTGCGCCAAATCATATCAAATCAACCCGGAACGATATCAAATTTTGCGTGCAAGTCCCGAATGACATAAAAGAGCTATTCTAACTCTCGATATCACAATCCGAGCCCAATATCCATAAATCAACTCCCGGTCAAACCTCTTAATCGTCCAAACCTTCAATTTTTCAATCTTCGCTAAAATGCATCAAATTAACCTACGGGGCTCCAAATCCAAATTTGTACATAAGCCTGAGTCCAAATCACCATACGAAGCTATTAGAGTCATCGAAACAACATTCCAGAGTCGTCTACACAAAAGTCAAACTCCGGTCAACTCTTACCACTTAAGCTTCTAAAGCAAGATTCCTTCTTCCAAATAAATCTGGAATCATCCGAAATCCAAACTCGACCATACATGCAAGTTATAATACATAATATGAAGCTTCTCGAGACCTTAAGCCACCGAACGGGACGCTAATTCTCAAAATGACTGGTCGGGTCGTTATAACCTCCCCCTCTTAAGCAAACGTTCATCCTTGAACGTGCCAAGAACCATTCCAAATTCATCAAATCACTGGATGCAATCACCATAATATACTCGCGGGTGATATCACGTCACCCCAATCCACATAAGCCCGACAACATCATCTCAACATAACACTTCTCCTCCAACCCACACTAATAAGCCTTAGAAACAAAATTTTCACCATCTGATCATTTCCCAAAGACCTAATTCCCACATCGACACATGATATCAGCCTCAACCAGTTGTAACAACCCATGTCTACACCCACGAAGTATAACCACATGACGTGACACATCACACATATGACCATAACAACAACTCTGGCCACAATAACTGCTCATAATCAAATCAAATACGAGCAATTAACTTTATACTAGCTAGAATCTTGTTCCAAACCCTCACAACACTAACAATGATGCAAGAAGCATGAAGATCCCATATACATTCACTTAAATCAAAAAGTCACATCCAATGCCACCTGGGCACATATCTCGCAAGCTAAAACACAATAAGCACAATGCGGATACGACTGAATATGCAAAGGGAAACACATGAGAGAACTATCAAACAAAACTGACATGCACAACTCATTATCAGTACCATACCACGAATCAATTCTACAAGGGATAATCAAAACATATGAACTAACCACAAGGATCTCATCCTAATATATCCCCACCACGGCATGTAGACCGGTTCAAACATATCAAACCATATGAAAATGAGAGGATCTCATCCTCAGCTCTGAATCAAAAGTGGAATACACATCATACCAACCAAACCCTTCCACTAATTCAAATCTGTGAAACAACATCACAATATGTATCAAACTCCCCATACTAGCAAAACATCTAAATCACAAATCGTAACCAAACCATCCAAAAATCACACAAGAACCTACCATAATGAGTAACAGAAAGACACTTCTAGTCTCATAGCTGTCAATGGTGAATAAAACAAAATAATATACACGGGCTACCACTACAGAATCTCCTAACATGGGTAAACACATAAGCATAGTAAAAAATCACGAAACTTACCCATTGTGAAGCAAAATAAGAGGACTCACCCTGATAACCATAACCAAATCAAGATAAGAATGATGCTCTTCTATAACAATCGAAACCATACCTGTAACGAAACCATCTGGTGCAGGGACCTCATAAAAAGCATATCAACGGGCTGGGCCTCCCCCTCTAGGGCACACTCTGCCCACCTGTCCTCCACCCCTAGTTGGTTGTGCAGGTGGAGTAGAAACTGGAACAAAGCCCATAGCCTGAGTGCCCTAATGATATTTGCCTCTCCCGAGTTTGGGAAAATCTCTCATGATATGCCTAGTATCACCATACTCATAACAACCCCTCTAAGGGCGTGGCTGCTCGTACTGAGTCTGTGCATGATAAATGAAATAATCACTATAGGAACCTCGTGCCGGTGGTGCACTAAAAGATGAATACCCCACATGAGTACCCTGACTAACTAGAGCACTACGAGTAGTCTAAAGTACAGACTGAACTGGTCGACTGTCCGAGCCTCCGCCATGATGGATCATAGTTAAAGAGTAAAATCCATTGAACCCTCCAGAACCTCGATACCTCTTGGTATCTTTAGCCTACCTCTCCTCACCTTGAATACTCTCTAACATCCTAGCAATCACCACCACCTGCTGAAATGGAGTATCAATCTGTAACTCCCGAGCTATGCAGAATCTAAGATCATAACTGAGCTCCTCAATGAATCTGCAGACTCGCTCTCTGACTGAAGGAACTAAAGTAGGTGCATGACGAGATAACTCACCGAACCTGATGGCATACTCTGACACCATAATGGTGCACTGATGCAGCTACTCAAATTCTGCGTGCCATGCATCCCGAAGGGTCTAGGGAACAAACACTCTCAAGAACATCTCTAAAAACTAAGTCCATAAAAGTGAAGTTGCATCGGCTGGGCTACCCTCATCGTAAACTCGCCACCACTGATACGCTGCTCCTGACAGCGGGAATGTAGTAAAAAAAACCCCACTCGCCTCCATAATATCCATCGTGCAGAGAATACGGTGGCACTCCTCTAGTAAACCATGTGCATCCTCTTACGCCAACCCACTGAAAATAGGAGAGTGATACTTCTTCAACCTCGCAAGTCTAAGCTGCTCCTCCTCTGATGCCCCTGGCATGACCTCAGGCTGAACCGAAATAACAGACTGTACCGGCCTCATACCCAGAACTTGACCAGTGTGAGCTCGCTGCTCTGGAGTACACTATAAGAAAATGCCTTATTAGGGACTAGCATTTGGCGACAAATTGTAAATATGGTCCCTAAAAGTATACTTATAGGGACGAAATTTTTTTTGGTCTTTAACACATAACTGTATCTTCTAAATACACGACCAGACTTATTTTGGTCTATACAAAAGTTAATATATGGTCTCTAATACTTGATTTCAGCGGGATAGATGCGCGAAACTGATGAAAACTAAAAAACAAAAAGGAAAGCTCCAAAACTTTCATGGTAATCCCTCCAAATTAACTTTCACCCTAAAATCCCTCCAAAATACTTTCAGGCTAAAATCCCTAAGAGGCGGCTAAACATCATCAAAATTCAGAAGGTTCTAAATAACTTAGAAGGTTAGTGTCTAAAATTCATCTCTCTCCAAGCGACTTTACACAAATTATTCCATTTCATTATCCGCCTAATCAAGCGTAAATTTAATTTCTTTCTCTTTACTCTGTTAGGTTTCTTTTTTCTTCTTCGTGTTTTTTCCCTGATTTATTCAGAAATCGAAAAAAGGGTTTTGCAATTTTTGTTTCTTTAGTTGTTTTCTGCAATTGGTTGTTTTGAATACTAATCTTTATTGTGTGAGTGATAAAAGTGAGAGTATTGGGTTTAGAATTGGGGCACGTAGGTGAAGGAGGAGAACCTTGTACCAAAGAGGGGTTGTGTGGTTGCTCGTAAAATCATCAGACATCAGAGAATGTTATACATCCCATAACTGAAATTTCACCTAAAATAGGTATTGGTCTCTCGTATTAGGATTGCAATATGATTTGGTTCAACATATCCCAACATTCAGTCATGGAATAGATTCTGCTTTTTTGTCTTTCAAGCAAAGGGGGCTCAAATATGAGTAGTGATAAGGCAAAGAGAAGCCATCGACGCAAAGGCTGCAAACACCGGCCATACCGGCTTGCCACGCCAAGATACAGGTCGGTTAATCGCTCAATGCCTGAATTGGTTAGCCCAGATATAGAAACACCATCCTCACTGTCTCTTCATGTACTTTCCATCCACACCGAAAAAACAAAATACGAACTCACACACAAGAAAGACAGAGTTTCCAGTATATAGATTTGTTCTTGTAGAGTTTTGTTTTTGCGATAGTTTTATCCTTTGTGATTTATATTATACAATTCTTCTGGGGACGTTCTTGGAGGATCATGAAAATTTTGTAGGATGTATTGTGGTTTTTCATATGAGGTGATGAATTGGTTGATTTCTTTTCTTACCATTAGGTGCTCTAGATCAGTTTCTTTACTCTGATTGTTATGGGTTCTTTAAATTGTATAATCAACTTATTACCTTTGGTAAGTCTAATCTAATATTTTAAACAATTAGATGAAGAAGAAGCAATGGTGTAAATTAGCTTTGTTGAAGTATTTTCCATGTCAAACAAATTTTCTGATGAAAGCATTCCATTGAGTTCACCCAATGAATTTATTTAGTCAATATCACTCTAGTTGACAAGGTGGGTTGCTCTGATGGTAAGCACCCTCCACTTCCAACCAAGAGGTTGTGAGTTCGAGTCACCCCAAGAGCAAGGTGGGGAGTTCTTGGAGGGAAGGATGCTGAGGGTCATTTGGAAACAGCCTCTCTACCCCAGGGTAGGGGTAAGGTCTGCGTACACACTACCCTCCCCAGACCCCACTAGTGGGATTATACTGGGTTGTTGTTGTTGTTGTTGTTGTTTGGAGTGATGGACTCGCTTGTCGAAGCTCTTCGTTGTCAATTCTTGAATTTATTTTGTCGTGAACTACTTGTCCAAAATAGGTCACTGTTTTGAGCATTATAATATAGGCTCTATTTTGATTCTAGTTATATTGTAAGTTTTATTTTGATTGGAAAACAATATTTCTGATGGAGCGGAAAATATAGTTCTCTACTAAATTAATAAATCACGGTGTTGGATTTTGATTATGTTGAAGAAAAATAGCATTTCATGTTCTTGTGCACCTGTAGGTTTTTTAGCTATCCTTAGGATATGATTGAACTTCATACTTCAAATATATATATAGCTACTTTTTGATAAAATGAAGCTAGCTCTTGATTAAAAAAAGTGATAGATATAACTAGTGTCTCATAAGGTAACAATCATTACAGGTTTTTTAATAGTAGAATGATAGCTATTGTATCATTTTTTTATTTAACGAAGATAAGATAGAAAATCAGTGATTTAACTTTAAAGTGTCTTCTGTGTTTTAATTTCTTATTTTGTTGAGCAATTGTGTGTTATATGTTATGCATATCAACTTGTAGTTTATCTCATTCTTGTGAAATCGTAGGAAGTTTAGTCATAAAGATGAGTCGGACAAGTGTAATAACAAGTAATGCGCATCTTAGTACTTTCTTTTATAAGTAATGTGCATCTTAATGCTTTTGTGATCTTAATTTTTTTAATCTTATTTTTATTTACTATCCAAGATTATGGCACCAAGTAAGCAATGAAAAACTTGTTGATAACCGACTTGACGAAACCTACTTAATTGGGATGCAAAAGTTTTTGGATTATGCCTTTAGAAGAACAGTAGAATCGTATGAAATACGATGTCCGTGTGTCAGATGTTGGAACACAACATTAGGAACACGTGAGATCAAAAACTTGTTGGTTCCCCAAGTACCCTTAAGTATACGTGGCCGTCAAGTAATAAAGTGACTCGAAAGTCGGATGTCGAACCCACAGACACTTAGAGTAATTGTTAACTAAGCAAACTAAAATCAATTTAATGTCCAAGCTAATCAAGAGTATTTTTTTCTGCTAATCTACTATTGTAAAAATTAAACAAGTAACAACCAATTTATCAAGAATGCAAATGTGTATGATGAGATTTTAATCAGAGGAGATGAAGATTCCAGGGTTATGGTTGGTTTATCAATCCTATTAATTTCAATAATCACACTTGTTAATCCAGATTATTTATAGTTCCTAATTGACTAGATCGTTCATATGAATAGCATGTTCCCACAATACTATTCGCCAATCCACAATATATCAATCATATATTCCTATGGTATTGAGTCTACCGTGAACGAATATAATACGGTATTCAACTAAGCAAGACTATTAGGTATATTCCTATCGTAACTGCGAAATCGTTCTCCGGTTCAGAAAGAAGCTCTCTTTATTTTTACTCTAATCTAAACATGGCTTTCCAAAGCATATCATAGATAGTATGGTGAAATGGTAGCTACAACAAGTCACATGTTAAAAATATAATTAAAGAAACAACCACAAGATGATAATCTGAATTAACGAAGATGTAATTAGTAAACTTTAATAATCATGTCAACCACAACCCTAGAAGCTAGAGAGCTTAGCCACTCATATTCGTATTAACAATTTTCCAAGTATTTTGCATAAACAAATTACAAAGAAAATATGAAGGAATGAAGAACTTGATGATTTTCTCCTCCAAAAGTTGTTCCACATGATGTTCATGCCTCCAAATAATGTACAACCTCTCAAAAATAGGTTTATAACCCCTTTTATACATGTTCGGGACATGTAGGATTAAAATCCCCAAGTCCCAGCCGAATAAGGACAAAATTCCCCCTGTGGCGTCTCGCTTAGCTCTTGGCGCCAACCTGGACAGCAAACCTTTTGGTACTCTGCCAATGGCGTTTTGGTTGGTGCCTAGCGCCAACCTGGACAGTGAATATTTTATCATGCTATCAACGGTGTTTTGGTTGGTGCGTGGCACCAACTTATACTTCCTCCAATTTCTTTCCTTTTTTACGTCAATTTGCATGCAAACTCCCCAAATCACTTCCAATTGATTTCTACACATAAAAATACCATTATTAAGTTCGAATAACAAATATTCACATCAAAGTTAACAAGATTAAGGCATAATGCAAGAAAAATTACATTCAAAAACATAGAATTGTAGCGAAACATCACCACCCCATACTTAAGCTCTTGCTCGTCCTCGAACAACCAACAATTAACACTATTCTTGAGCACTTTATATTTAAACATTTGAAGCACACTACACCAATAACCACGGTTGATAGCAATAATTAAACTGTAGCATATGCAATCACTTACACTTCCCTTAACTTATGCTATTCTTCAAAAATATTCACAACAAAGATGACATGCTTATAACAATCCTAGCCTCTAAAACCGACTCAGTGTCACAATGCACTCATCGCTTGAACACCCAACATCCTAGAGAAGTCAAATAATGTTATCTATCCTTCATGAAACCATGTGCCCTCACAACAAGAACAAAAGAGTAAGTTGAATCCACACATTCAAATCAAATGCTCAAATATATTTTAAGGACTCATATATATCAAAGAAAATCTCTCTCACACAAAAGAAGTCACATGCATGCAATTGGTACCATAGGCTTTTCCTTAATGCAAATATCTACTAATGTAGGCTCTCTCAATCTAAAATCAATTAGGACTTTTTCATGGTTGTAATGTGGGCTAAGGGATGGGTAGGATATATTTAGGAATAGTGGCTAACCCTCCTAATCACTTTAACACATCACATAATTAACTTTAATCGCATATTCTTCAATCCCAACTTCAATTTCACAACTAAAATCATCCTTAACATCATTCCCTCTTTCTTTAGGCACTACTTTAATTTGTACCCACTAGCAAGAACAAGATATCAATTTATTCATCTAAATTTTGCCTTCTCTTTTTTTTGTTTAGATTTTTCTTCTTCTTTTTTTTTTTTACAATTTTCGCTAGTGGTGTATTCTTTTACAAAACAAGTGAACCTTTCTTCCTTTCATTGGTTCCACTTAAAAGCCACCCAATTCCCTCCTTACGTCTTTTAGCACTCATCTCACAATTAAAGTGCTTTAAGAGGTAAAAGGATCAAAACAACGTTAATTAAAAATAAAAAGGGTATAGGCTTGAAATGTGGGTGCCAAATAAAAGTCTATAGTCTCAAAATGGTTAACTAGGGATATATTTTATTTGTGATAGCGATAAAGCTCGAAAAGATCAAAGAAAACCTAACATCATTTTTTCAATCCGAGCCTCACCTAAACATTTGCTTCGACTTAAATACGGGGCAAGTTCCAGACATAAGTACACTGACATGGACTACACAAAAATCTCACTCTACACATGGCACATGACTCACTAAGGACAGTCTCATTCTGACTCTCAAACTAATGCAAGTATTCATGGAGCCACAAGATATTAAGCATTAAGCTCAAAGTGAATATAAGTCAAGAAAATGAGACATAGGCGTTACAAAACATGCTATCCAAATAACCAAGGCATCATAAGTAATTTTAGCACATAGGGGAGATACTACACATGTCAAAGCCTAAATATGCTACTATTACACATGTCAGGGGAACCTAGGTATCTCATCTTGCTTCCTCCAATTTTCCTAAGTCCTACTCTAAAATATTGAAAGAAAAGAAAAAACTACTACCGGGTTCAAACTACATCCCATGAAAAAGAACCGAGGTACAAAGAACAATCACGGGAGATTTTTACTACATAAAGAAACTAATAGACATATTTTTGGATATTTGTTTAGACTTTAATCCCTCAAGAAAACTGTCTAGGAGATCCATCATCGGGAAAAGTCCAATTTTTCTAATAGTGGGTTGCTCTGATGGTAAGCACCCTCCACTTCCAACCAAGAGGTTGTGAGTTCGAGTCACCCCAAGAGCAAAGGTGGGTAGTTCTTGGAGGGAAGGATGTCGAGGGTCTATTGGAAACAGCCTCTCTACCCCAGGGTAGAGGTAAGGTCTGCGTACACACTACCCTCCCCAGACCCCACTAGTGGGATTATACTGGGTTGTTGTTGTTGTTGTTGTTGTTTTCGGTTGTTTTTAAAAAGTTTAAGAGCTACTAAAATACTACACGACTACGAAAACAAAAATAGGAATCAAAATCAAAATAAGAAATTAACATTTTTCTAACATACTACTACTAATTATCCAGAGGAATTCTCCCACCCCACACTTAAAGAAGTGCAGTGTCCCCAATGCACAAATAAAGCAAACCAATAACGAGGGTAGATAAGAAACTCCCTGAAAGGCCAAAGGCCAAAGAAATAGCGTCTCACGGGGTTCTCAGACTTCCTCCAAGCTTGGTCCTTTGTACGATCACACCACACTGAGTTCTCACCATCTAGCTTGTTTTTGCACTCTTCCAATGGATTTGCTTCCTATGCTTATAATCCTACAAAATAAAAACAGACACTGAAAAAATAATATAATAAAAATAAAAATAAAATAAAGCAGTAAAGATGGGTTGCCTCCTAACAAGCGCCTGATTTAACGCTGTGGCACGACGCAGAATCTCGTCTAATCATTGGAAAGTAACACCTTCGACTTATGACGATCAAAGTCACCTCCATAATCGTGCTTTACTCTTTGTCTGTTCACTAAGAACGTTCTTTTGCCACCTACGACGTGCAGTTCAATTGCACCATGTGGAGTGACTCTCACTATCTCCAATGGGCCCGACCATCTCGATTTGAGCTTCCCCGGAAAGAGTCTAAACCTCGAATTGAACAAGAGAACCAATTGGCCTGGTTCGAACTCGCGATTGTGGATATGCTTATCATACCACCGCTTGGTCTTTTCTTTATACAACTTTGCATTCTCATACGCGTGCAAGCGAAACTCGTCAAGCTCGTTCAATTGCCACTTTTGACCAGCTAATTCTACATCAAATTTCACAGTTTTTGACCCAATAGGCCTTGTGCTCAAGTTCCACCGGTAAATGGCATGCCTTCCCATAAACTAGCTTGTAAGGAGAGGATCCGATTGGAGTTTTGTATGCGGTTCGGTATGCCCATAGAGCATCATCAAGATTTGCAACCCAATTTTTCCTACTTGCACTAACCGTCTTCTCCAGAATATGCTTTATCTCTCTATTTGACACTTCAATTTGTCCACTAGTCTGGGGATGGTAGGCGGTCGCAACCTTATGTTTGACCCCGTATTTTGCTAAGCCATTGTCCGATATCTTGTTACAAAAATGGGTGCCCCCATCACTATCATCACCTTCGGAGTGCGAACCTTGTAACGATATGCTTTTTCACAAAGTTAACCACAACCTTGGCATCATTGGTAGGAAGAGTAATGGCCAACACCCACTTCGACATATAGTCAAAGGCCACCAAAATGTACTTGTACCCATTGTACGGGGGAAACGTAAACTTGAAATCAATTCCCCACACATCGAAGATTTCAACCTCCATAATACCATACAATGGCGTCTCATGTATTTTCGTAATCGTTCCCGTTGTCTGGCATCTATCACACTTCCTCACGACCTCATGGGCATCTTTAAACAACTTAGACCAATATAAACCTGATTACAACACCTTGGTTGCCGTGTTTTCACCCGCATGATGACCACCATAAGGCGAGACATGATTGTCATGTAAGATAACATTTATTTCAGATTCGGGCACTCATCTTCTCATTAACTGATTGGTACAAAATTTGAATAGAAACGGATCATCCTAGCTACATACCATGGCACCTCCCCAACATATCATGCCAGATAGTTTACAAAAGTTGCATACCATGGAACCTCCCCAACAGTAACGGCGAACGATTGCTCATCTAGGAAGGCTTCCTTGATGATATCTCCTTCAGCTACATGACTCCGAGTTTCTAACCTGGACAAATGATCGGCCACTTAATTCTCTATTCCTTTACGGTCTCGGATCTCTAAGTCAAATTCTTGCAAGAGTAAAACCCAACAGATTAGGCTTGGTTTAGCATCTTTATTTTTTAACAAATACCTGATCGGAGATAGGAAATACTATACCTACGTCGAGCCACTTAATCACTTCTTTTCTTACCACCTCTTTCATGATTGGATTTAGGCGGTGTTGATGTTCCACGCTAGGCTTGTGTACCTCCTCCATGAGTATTTTGTGCATGCAGAATGCATGGCTAATACCCTTTTATATCAGACATTGTCCAACCAATGGCATACATGTATTCGCAAGATGCATCCAGAATTTGCAACATCTCCGCAACCTCTTCTTCAAGTTCCAAGTGATTGAATAACAACAATGCCTTTTCTTGTGCATCTTCTTTAAACACTTGGCTCCACGAAGGGTTCATTTATCTCCACCACATAAATCATGGCAAGGTCCTCATAATGACGAGGTAATTGAATGGATTGATATAGATTGCCGACTGCTTCTTCATTGTCCACCCTCATAATCATCTTACCTTCTCAGACTTTGATAATTGTATCTCCAGTGGCCAATAGAGGTCATCCCAAGATGATAGGGACTAACTCATCAACCTCATAGTCCAGTATGATAAAATTTGCAGGGAAAATAAACTTCTTAATCTGCAGCAAGTCGTCCTCAATTACCCCCTTAGGATAAACATAAGATCTATCAGCTAACTGTAGCATCACCGTGGGGTCTTGGAACTCATAAGCCCAATTATTTTAACACTGACAACGACATCAGATTGATACTTGCACCCAAATCACACAAGGCTCTACCCACATCAATTTCACCAATCTTCACAGGGATGGTAAAATTACCCGGATCCTTAAGCTTTTGTGGAAGCTTATGTTAAATCATGGAAGTGCACTCCTCAGTAAGTGAGACGGTCTCAAACTCAGTTAACCTCCTTTTATTTTTCACTATTTCCTTAATATATTTTGCATATTTTGGGACATCACAAAGCATGTCCACCAAATGGATGTTCAAGTGTATATGCTTCAGCATATCTAGAAATTTGTGAAACATATGGTCAAATTATTCTTTCTCAATCTTTGAGGAAAAGGGGGTGTCACCCTCTCTGATATATGCTCACACTCTGTTTTGTTTTTCTCATCTACCTCTACATATTTTGGCACTCTTTCTTATTCGAGCCTAGACGACTCCTTTTTCTTCTTAGGCACTTCTACCAACTCTTTCCCATTTCTCAATGTCACTGTATTGACTTGAGGATTTTTCTCTATATCACTTGGGAGAGCTCTAATAGGTCTAATGTTCTGATTATTAGCCATTTGCCCAAACTGCCTCTCTAGATTTCCGAACTCTGTGCGCAACTGTTGATTATCTATCAAGAGCTTTTTCATCATATCAGTCAAACTCTCCTCTACTTGTTGTGGGGGTTTAGGTGGCTGATCGTAATTAGCTTGAGGCCTGTTAGTCTAATTTCCACCCCAAGAGAAGTTAGGATGATTCCTCCAGTTCGAATTGTATATGTTACCATATTGTCAAGACCCAAAATCCGCATGTCGTAATTGCACCTATCTCAATACTAGGCAAGCCGACAATCTCAATAAACCAAAATTTCTCTTAAGTTTGAAAACATAATATTTAAATTCAGTAGAAATATCTCAAAAATACAGATATGAATACACTCCCAAAACTTGGTGTTACTCAGTACATAAGTATCTAAATGATAACAAAGTCTGAATGATAAAAATACTGTCTAAAAATGTAGAATAGTACAATAACTGAAAGGAAGAGAGTCAAGGTCAGCGGACGCCAAACAACTACCTTGATAGTCTCCAACTGATAACACTCTAAGATACAATAGTCATCGTATCCGGAAGCATCTGGATCTGTACATGAGGTGCAGGGTGTAGCATGAGTACAACCAACTCAGCAAGTAACAATACTAAATAAGGAACTGAAAGTAGAGACGAGCTTCACAAATGTGTCCAATTACAGTAATTTCCAACATAATAAGGTAGGCATGCTTTCAAGTTCAACATTTAAGGCCAAAACAATAATCTCATGTCAAGTTCAACTGCAACAAAGATAATATCTCTCAGAAATTCCCAAAATAATGATATATGACAACTGAAGTACAACAATAATGTAATTAGTGCATCCTCTTAGAGCAACAGTCACTGAGTCCTCCCACTTGCTCGACACTCACACTCACTAGGTACCTGCGCTCACTGGGTGTGTACAAACTCCGGAGGGTCTCCTTCAGCCCAAGCGCTTTAATCCGCATGGACAATTCATGTGCTATAGTATATTATCTGGATCCACACAGACAACTCACGTGTTGCACGGACAACTCACGTGCTATAGTATAATATCTGAATCCGCACGGACAACTCACGTGCTACACGGATAACTCGCGTGCTGCACGGACAACTTACGTGCTGCACTGACAACTCGCATGCTATACTATAATATCTGGATCCGCACGGACAACTCACGTGCTGCACGGACAACTCGCGTGCTACACGGACAACTCACGTGCTGCACGGACAACTCACGTGCTGCACGGACAACTCGCGTGCTGCACGGACAACTCACGTGCTGCATGGACAACTCGCATGCTATAGTATAGTATCTGGATCCGCACGAACAACTCACGTGATATAGTATCATATCTGGATCTGCACGGACAACACACGTGCTATAGTATCTATATCTCACAATCATTCTCTCAGCCTCACTCAGTCATAAATCTCTCCAGTTTCTCGGGCTCTCAATAATCATGAAAATCACCCCTAACAGAAATGATAAAATGCATTAACAAGGAACAATAGAGACTAAGATAAAATAAACAAGTAACTGTGACTGAGTACAAAACAACAATTTAGCAGATGATTCAACATGTGCACGACCTTTGTGGTTCCCTACAGTACCAACACATAATCTAAACATAACTTCTAACATGGTTTGTGGTTCAACTTCTCTACTACATGGAGAATGTACAGAAAACAACAGACTATTCAACTACATAGTCCCCTGGAATTTGACCAAGTCATAATTCCTACGGTGCATGCCCACACGCTTGTCACCTAGTATGTGTGTCACTTCAAAACTGATTGCATAACACATAATCCGAGGTTTCATACCCTTATAACCAAATTTAGAATTGTTACTTACCTCAAACCATGTAATTCTTTATTCTGATATGTCTTTTCCTCGTGAATCGGACTCTGAATGCCTCTAATCTAGTCACAATTAATTTGATTCAGTCAATACAAATTATAGGAATTAATTCCATATGAAAATACTAATTTTTCAACAAAATTCGAAATTTCACTGAAAAATTGCTAGTGGGGCCTACGTATCAGAATACGACAAAACTCACAAAATCCGACAACTCATTCAATTACGAGTCCAACCATACTTGTTTTACTCAAATCCGACTTGGAATTGACATTCAAATCCCAAAACTTTGCTTTATGAAATTTCTATAATTTTCTCCAAATTTCCATCTCAAAATACTAATTAAATGATCAAAACAATAATATATTCATGTATATTAACCAAATCCGAGTTACATCTTGAGAGACATCCAACTCACATAACACCACAAGCTATAAAGGACCTCAATACATGTGTGAATAATCAAGTTGTCCCACAACCCACATGGCACACAAGAACAGTCGCCCAATCCTAGACGATTTCACACAGCCCACAACCCAAGGTATAAAATGCCTCTCAGGTATAAACCCTCACATTTGCGATATTACCAAAATCCCCATGCTTGGTTTTAATATTTCATAGGCAAGTGACTAACATGCCACACTAATAAAATTTCCTCGTGGGAGCTTCCACACAAGGTGGAAAAATTTGTCCCTTCATGCCACCAACCGTACTAATCCTGTAAGGCAAATTGCAATCCGCAAATCAATACACAATGCTTCTTCCGTGGGACACCATTCTTAGGTGACACTAAAGAAAATGCTATCTTACCCTAAACATCTGAATTTTCCCCTGCTCATACGAGCCCGTGGCATTCTTGTCAACACCCAATCGCAACCTTGATCCTCAACTTTCAAATTCCCATGCCGCTCACTACACCTATCATGCCGCTACATGAGAATACAAGAATCATCATAACCCTTGAACTACTAGTAAAATAAACACTTCATTGGCTAGAAACCTTTCACCTAGCTCCTTTCCGAAAAACCAATGCAACGCACAACTGAAGTCCCAAACCGCAAAAATACCAACCTCAAAATGCGATCTAAACCGCCATGACTCTCCTGGAATCCATTTACACAACAAGGCAATTATAATCAAATACCTCTAAATCAATCAATTTACGGTGACCGTCAAGCCCAGACGTACAACCACAAACCACATGTTATAACTTCACACACCGAATGAACTGACTATTGCCACAATCATGCTGATTCAACCATTTTAACCGACCCCACTTCTTTAAATTTTCCCTTGACCTGCCTTATAAATAACATTATATCCATTGATAACATAACGAACTCAATCTACACTTATCCTGAGTGACCCGAATCGCGAGACCACATCGTCTCAATGCCCATGAACCATCTCATACCCTTATCAAGCGCACAACAACATCTCTAACTGGTATACCCATTCTGCAGGGCCTCCTGCAAATCTGAATCCATTTCTTCCTTTCCTTTGGCGCTTCACCGAACACCCGATGATGACATAGAAAATTCCAAGTCTCGTTCGAAACCCACTGCGAAAACCCGATCCTTAACCACACAACGGATCGGAAATCCTTAGGCACAACACTTTAATTCTTGAACCCACTAGGACTGTTGTCGAGAATCACCCACTCGGCCTGGTTCCAAATATAACCAAACTCCAACGCTCTGCTAGAACATGAATACCCTCTTAAAGAAGCAATCAACTGAATTTTTTTACTTGCACATTACATCCACAAGGAGCATAAACTCTGAGTCTTCCCAAAACCTACACCTGAATCGATAAGATGAAGTTTAGTACACATTTATCAAGTTCTTTGCTCGAATTACTCATAATGTTTTCTCTTCTTAGTTATAAATATTTTACCAATGGACCGATAGCCAGAAATCACACAAGTAGACAACCACACGATCCAATCGTAGACGATGGAATCCCCCGCTTAGCATTAAGCTACCATCACATAATGTAGAGCCCAAATTGATTCCTCCATCTCAATTACCATTATCTCGCACCGTTAGTCTGCTAAATTTCTCAAAGTGTTTTGTTAATATTTGCATGAATATTCTGAATCATCAGCCAAAATCTGATATCCGACCTCTTACCAGGTAGCAAGTACTATTCTTTGCAGAAGCTTCATTAACATCACGCAACCGCTAACCTGCTCACAGGAGATAACCCACTTGTGGAATTCCTTACCGGCATCTTCCCAAACCGTTCTACACTCCGCTATCTCTGACAACATCTTCCCAAGCACCATTTCACAACACCCTGCCCCGAAGGAAAATCGAAGAAGATTATAACACCGGCGAACCATAATGTGTTCAAATAAGGATGACGACACCACATCACAATGAAAATTTTGCCATGCTCAAAAATACCAAGTCTCGCTACCCCCTTCAACCCAAACCTGAACATCCACAGTCCGATTGCCTTTCTTTTGCTATAATTAAATGCTGAACCTTTAAATCATGCACTGAAAATCTTCCTTTCAAGTCATCCACTGTCTCAACACATAAACAAGCACCCTACCATTACACCAACACCGTGCGATAACAACACATAAACATCATAGCAATCTGTGCATAGTCTCAAAATCATAGGGAATATAAATACTGAGCTGGAACAAAAGAACAACCTTTAACAAGGTGAGGATAATAGCCTGCCCGTATGTGTAGGAAAGAAACATATCCTTCACCACGTCTGTAGTACCACTACAACTCCTCGATGTCAACGTGATAACAAGAACTTCACGTCACGTAAGATTGAGTAGGAAGGAAATAAAGGCACAAGCCTCAATGGAATCAAATCGCACGATGAGGAAATCAAGAAGGGAAGTGCTCCTAACAACCCTGTAGCCTCTCGAAGATAAGTGCAGGCGTCTCTGTACCGATCCGCAATACTCTACTAGACTTGCTCATGACTCATGAGACCCAATGAACCTAGTGCTCTGATAATAACTTGTCATGACCCAAACTCCGCATGTCGAAATGGCGCCTATCTTAATACTAGACAAGCCGACAACCTCAATAAACCACATTTTATCTTAAGTTTGAAAACATAATATTTAAATTCAGTAGAAAAATCTCACAAATACAGATATGAATACACTCCCAAAATCTGGTGTCACTAAGTACATGAGAATCTAAATAATAACAAAGTCTGACTGATAAAATTAATGTTTGAAAATGTAGAACAGTATAATAGCTGAAAGGAAGAGAGTCAAGGTCAGCTGACGCCAAGTAGCTACCTTGATTGCCTCCAACAAATAACACTCTGAGATCTAACAGTCGCCATATCTGAAAGCACCTGGATCTGCACACGAGGTGCTGGGTGTAGTATGAGTACAATTAACTCAGCAAGTAACAATACTAAATAAAGAACTTAAAGTAGTAACGAGCTTCACAGTTAAGTCTAATTACAGTAATTTCTAACATAAAAGGTAGGCATGCTTTCAATTTTAACATATAAGGCCAAAACAATAATTTCATGTCACGTTCAACTGAAACATAGATAATATCTCTCAGAAATTCCCAAAACATTGATATATGACAACTGAATTACAACAATAATGAAATCAATGCATCCTCTCAGAGTAACAGTCACTCAGTCCTACCATTCGTTCAGCACTCCTTTTTTTCTTCCCTTCAGCTTTCAGATGATTTTAGCCACCGGGGACCGGCTCAATGAGCACCTTTGGGCGGTGCTTTCTCGATCAACTATCTAACTTATTCAGAACGACGGTGAACCAAGACATGGAAAAGTGCAATACAAAATAACGCCTTCTTTTTGGATGCCTTGGGCAGTGGAAGATGAACAATCACTAAGGAATAGCTTGAACTAAGAGGAATTGAAGTAATACTTGGCCAATTCCCCGGTATTCAATGAAAGCTTGGCACGTACACATGCTAATTCTTTTTCTAATACTAAGGCCGTATATCTGTACTCATTGGTAAGAAAGAGCCCTTCACTTCAAAACAATCAATCAGGACTGGTGCCATCCGCTCTTCTTCTGACTATTGAAAGTGGAAGTTCAAGCTTTGAAGCTCATTTTCCAGCATTCCTTTCAATTCTTTCATCCGATTTGGCAACTTTCAGCTATACAAAGTTAGGTGATTTACCGGGTACCTTTTTCATTAAGAAGTAATCTATATGGAACTTTCTGACGCGTCCATTTGTGTCAAGGGTCCTGGATATGTAACTGCTCAAGATATCATCTTGTCGCCTTATGTAGAAATCGTTGATAATACACAACATATAGTGAACAATTCATAAAACGAAATCTTTTTGTCGGATTACATGTATTCTATATTTACTTATGTTACCAATTTTCAATTCTTGGTCATTGTTATTGAGATTCATATTAATTCGGATTAATATTTAGGCATAGATATTACCTCTTTTTTTCCTCCTTTCAAACAAAGAAAAATGATTGAAGTTTTTCTATTTGGAATCGTTTAGGTCTGTCACTATACATAGGTCATAGCATGTCCCAATGCTATCTTCCTCGAAGTTGCTGCTCAATATGATGTTGTCTTTTAAGGGAGGATCCACTAAATGGACCAATGGAGCACTATCGGGTCGATAGCCCTTGATCTGAGATCGCTTTTTAACACACTCGCACTAGTAGGTACCTACACTCACTGGGTGTGTACAGACACCGGAGGGGCTCCTTCAGCCCAAGCGTTATAATCCGCAAGGACAACTCATGTGCTATAGTATAATATCTAGATCCACACGGACAACTCACGTGCTGCACGGACAACTCACGTGCTATAGTATAATATCTGGATCCGCATGGAAAACTCATGTGCTATAGTATCATAGATGGATCCGCACGGACAACTCACGTGATGCACAGACTACTCACGTGCTATAGTATTAATATCTCACAGTCAGGCCCTAGGCCTCACTCAGTCATAAATCTCTATAGTCTCTCGGGCTCTCCATAATCATGAAAATCAGACACAACAGAAATGATATAACGCATCAACAAGGAACAATAGAGACTGAGATACAATAAACAAGTAAACTGTGACTGAGTACAAAATAGAAATTTAGTAGATAATTCAACATGTACACGACCTTTGTGGTTCCCTACAGTACCAACACATAATCTAAACATGACTTCTAACATGGATTGTGGTTCCATTTCTCTAATACATGGAGAATGTACAAATAACAACAGACTATTCAACTACACAGTCCCATGAAATTTCACCAAGTCACAATTCCTATGGTGCACACCCACACGCTCGTCACCTAGCATGTGTGTCACCTCAAAACCGATCACATAAGACATAATCCGAGGTTTCATACCCTCAGAACCAAATTTAGAACTATTACTTCTCTCAAATCATGTAATTCTTTATTTTGCTATGCCTTTTCCTCGAGAATCGGCCACCGAACACCTCAAATCTAGTCACAATTAATTCAATTCAGTCAATATAAATTATAGGAATTAATTCCATATAAAAATACTAATTTTCCAACAATATTTAAAATTTCACTCAAACTTCCCAGTGGGCCCACGTCTCAGAATACTATGAAACTCACAAAATTCGACAACTCATTCAATTACGAGTCCAACCATACTAGATTCACTCAAATCCGACTCATAATCTATATTCAAATCCCAAAAATTTGTTTTATGAAATTTCTACAATTTTTCCAAAATTTTCATCTCAAAATACTAATTAAATGATGAATACAATGATATATTCATATATATTAAACAAATCCGAGTTAGAATCACTTACCCCGATGAATTTCTTGAAATTCCAACAAGCGATCGCCACAAACCGAGCTCCCAAAGTCCAAATATGAAATAATACTCTAACCCTCGTTTACATAGTACAAAAATCGTATCCCCCATTTTGCTGACCGCACATTTGTTTGTGCGGCCGCAAGTCCAAATTGTTCGGTCGCACTTCAACGATGGCGGCAATACCAGATTTCAGTATATTGACCATAACTTTCTGTTCAAATATCCAAATGATAAATGGTTTAACTTTCTAAAAACTAGATTTAAAGGGCTACAACTTTCATTTTTGGATCACCTCCAAATTCCTTGTAGATTAAAGGATATAAGCTTCAAAATTCGAACCAAAGAATCTACAGAATCTTCTTTCTGCGGCCGCGAGAGGATTTCTGCGGTCCGCACTTTTCCTTTGCGGTCCGTTGCACTCCAAAATGTAACC